>PVJA010011805.1:0-34281 GCA_004027025.1 Myocastor coypus
TATTCATTGGGCTGGGAGATAGCTTGACAGTTTAAGTGCCCATTTAGTGAGTGTGAAGGCCTGTATTTGATCTATGCCGGCCCTGCCCCAGGCATGCCGTTCTGACCACCAAAACCATGTGTGGTGGCGCATGCCTATAATCCCAATGCCGGGGAGGCTGCGACAGGAAGATAACTATGAATCTGAGCTGCATAGTGAGACCCTATACTAAGTGAGTGAGTAAGAAATAATTATTACACACTGGAGACAGGTGCATGCATGTTTTATAGTAAACATTTAAATTGGGTTATCTAAATTTTATTTTAGAATAACATTCTATGTATCTTATTTGGGAAAAAGTCAGACTTGGAGAGGCAAATCTGAAAATATAGGTTATTTGACAACCATTTATTCAGGGTTTTCAAAAAATCAATTTATTTACCTGTTGGAAGATGATTTTGGTATTTTGAAGAGTGCTAGAGTTTTTTAGATGTAAAGTTGATCCATCTTATTTTTAGCAGATATGTTCTATCAAGGCATACTGAATATTACATTAGTAAATACTGAACTTATTCATAGGGGAAATACAAAGTTAGGATTCTACAAGCCTCTGGTCACATTTTCATGTTTATATTTTATGCAGTTGATCAGTGCATAAACTTGTTTTAGGTATGTTTCTATTGAAAAACACTTTAGTATTTGCCCTTGATTTTAGCATTGAGCTCATAATCCAGGCCAAGAGGAACGTAAGACATGGCTTAATGAAGCATATCTCACACATAGATTTTCTCCAAGGTAGCTCACAGTCTTTTCACTCTTAGCATCACTCATGGCCACAGTACATAGGGGCCATTTAAACAGTGCAATTTGAATTGAAAAATAAATACAAAAAGGACACGAAATAGACTCTGAAAATGATCCTGGTAGACTGTGATCAGTGAAATAGGAAGGCTGTGTTAAAGTTCATCTGTAACGACCTGTGAGAGTTTTCCTTGCTTGTGCCTCAGAATGACCATGAAGGTGCAGCATATGCTGACTTTGAGATTATAGGTAAACATTAGTGAGTAGGCATTTGCAAATGTGGAATTAATGAGTGATGAGGTTTGGCTACACATGTTAGTTTCTTAGGATTTTCTTTCAGTTTTACCCTGGAGTAACTGAATACATGATAAATTTTGCAAGTTAAAAAGAAGCAAAATTTTGTAAATGGATTAAAGTTGTAGTATAATGTGAAAGACTTAAAAGTTTTATTAAAATCTGACAGTTTGGGGGCTGGGGAGATAGCTCCGAGGCACAAGTGCCTGCTGGGCAAGTGCAAGGTCGTGAGTTCGAACCCTGGTCCCACAAAAAAAAAAAAAAAAAAAAAAAAAAATCTGACAGTTTAAGAATGTTGTGTGGAATGCAATAAGCATATATTATAAAATTTATATAACATGAACTCTTAAATTGATATAATCTGTAACTTGAGTAGAATTTAAAAATGTACACAATAGCTGGGCGTGGTAGCGCACGCCTGTAATCCCAGCACTCGGGAGGCTGAGGCAGGAGGATCGGTGCGAGTTCGAGACCAGCCTGGGCTACAAAAGTGAGCTCAAGGCCAGTCTGAACTGCATAGTGAGACCCTGTCTCAAAAAGACAAAAAAAAAAAAAAAAAAATGCACACAAAATGTAACTTGATTTTTATTCAAAATGAAGACAAAATATTTCTATATGCATAGCATTTTTTTGGACCCTGAGACAAGAAGAGCTATGGGAGAACAAGCTGTAGCCCTCGCCAAAGCAGTAAAGTACTCTTCCGCAGGAACTGTGGAGTTTCTTGTTGACTCCAAAAAGAATTTTTATTTTCTGGAAATGAATACAAGACTCCAGGTAAGAGAAATGTTTTTATTCCTCTCTGTGGCTCCATAATTTACCCCTCATTGTTACTCTTTTTTTTTGCAAGATTTTTCTAAAAGTTTGTTCTGTAAAAGTTAAAAATCAAGTCAGTGAGACTGAGTTTTTGTACTTGTCTTAAATCTTTGAAGAACAGCTAAGTGTCTGTTTAATTTAAAGATCAGTGTCTAACCCCTCTGCTTGTTATTGTCAATACTTCATTTTGAAAATTTAGCTTTGACTTTTTCTTGAACCTTTCAGCATGAACTGTGTTTGTCAGTGTTCATGTGCTATTAAGGGAAGCTACTCTAGAAATAAAGTTAAACATTTACAAACTCTGTAGAAGAGATGGAAGGAGGAAAAAGGGTAAACCTGAAGTGCACTTCCAGAATGCCCCCCACAGTGATAGTGCCCACCTCTGCCTGCCATTAGGAAGGTGAGAAATCCAGGGGTTGGCTCTGGCTCTATGGGCTTTAGAGACCTCCTAAGTCCCAGCCAAGCTCTCCAGATACCACTGGGGCTGTAAGAGGTGGATCTGCTTCCTCCCTCCTTCCCTTTTGCTCCTCATTCAAGTTGTGAATTGTACATGTGCCCGCACTTTTAGCTCTGGTCCCTTATTTTCTTATTCATTTTAATTATTTCTCCTTCAACATCTACAGCTGTCTTTTTTTCTTTTCTTCTTTTTTTTTTTTTGACTGAATTCTTAGTACCTCACATCTCTGTCTAGTTCTTTGAATTATGAACACCAAAGCAGCAATACTTGTTTTCTTTTGTAAACTTTAGTGCATGTGGCCATATAATATATTCTTTTGTGCCTCAATTATTTTTAAAAAAGGTTTTCTTTAATTTTATTATCAAATCTCTTCCATAGAAACACTGGGAAATGCATCAGCAGAGACAGGATGGCATAGTGGTTAGAAGCTGATCTGTGGAGCTACACAATCTCAGCTGTACTTCTAACTCTGGCTTGCTTTCTTAACTTTGTATTTGTGAAATACAAAGGAGCACAAAATCATTATGATATGTTGTTTTCAGTTCTTTTGGGAAAATTCCCAGTAGGGGGAGAGCTGTTTTGAATGGGATTTCTAGTCCTAGTTTTTTAAGGAGTCCATAATAGTTGCACCAGTCTGCATTCCCACCAGCAGTGAAGAAGTGTTCCTTTTTCCCCTACAGCCTCTCCAACATTTGTTGTTGGTTGATTTCTTTATGCTAGCCATTCTTTCTGGGGTGAGATGGTATCTAAGTGTCGTTTTGATTTGCGTTTCATGGATGGCTAATGATGTGGAGCATTTCTTCATATATTTATTAGCTTCTAGTATTTCTTCCTCTGAGAAGTATGTGTTCATCTCAGATGTCCATTTCTGGATTGGGTCTTTGAATCTTGAGGCCCTAATTTTTTTTAGTTCTTTATAAGTTCTAGATAAAAGAGATTTGTCTGAATACTTATTAGTCAATTTTTTTTTGAAATTTGTGGGTTATCTTTTCACTCTGTTGGTAATTTCTTTTGATGTGCCAAAACTTCTCAGCGAGAGGAGGTCCCAGTAGTTAATTCTTTCAAGTGTTACCCATTCATTTTGATTTTTGTCTATGAACTGTTTGTCTACCGAAGTATCTTCAAGATTTTCTCTTCCAGGAGATTTAGTGTTTCTGTTTTAGTATTTAAATCTTTAATCCATTTTGACTTCTTTTTAGTGCATGGTGATAGATCTGGCTCTAATTTTGGGCATGTAGAGATCCAGTTTTTACAGCACTATTCGTTAAAGAGGCTTTCTTCCAGTAAACATGTCTGGCCACTTTGTTGAAGACAGGGTGGCTGAGTATGATTGTATTTGCTTCTGGATCTTCTAATCTATTCCACTGATCCTCATGTCTACATTTTTTTTTGGCCAATACCATGCTGATTTTATCATAGTACCTTTGTAGTATAATTTCAAGTCAGCAATTGTAATGCCTTCTGCCTTTTCTGTGTTGCCCAGGATTGTCTTTGCTATTCTAGGTCTTTTCTGGTTCCAAATAAATTCTAGGAATGATTTCTCTTGCTCTGTGAGGTATGTTGATGGTATTTTGATAGGGAGTGCATTAAATCTATATAACAATTTTGGGAGAATGGCCATCTTCACAATGTTGGTTCTACAGGAGCAGGGAATATCTTTCCATTTTCTGAAGTCCTCTACAATCTCTTTTTCATCAGACTGTAGTTTTCATTAAATAGACCTTTTACTTATTTAGTTAGATTAATTCATAAGTATTTCATTTTCTGTGGTGCTATTGTAAAACATATTGTTTCTCTAATTTCTCCATCAGTATGTTTGTTATCTGTGTAGAGGAATGCTATTGACTTTGTATCCTACTGTGCTGCTGAATTTGCATATTCTAGTAGTTTCTTGGTGGAGTTTTTTTGGGTTTTCCAAGTAGACTATCATGTCATCTGCAAATAACGATAGTTTAACTTCTTCTTTTCCTATTCTTATTCGTCTTATTTTCCTCTCTTGTTTAATGACTCTAGCTAATGATTCCAGAACTATATTGAATAAGAGTGGTGATAGAGGACATCCTTGTCTTGTACCAGATTTGAGAGAATCATGTTAGCTGTTGGATTGTCATAGATGGATTTTATCAGATTGAGGTAGAGGCCATCTGTTCCAGTTTTCTGTAGAACTTTGAACATGAATGAATTTTGGACTTTGTCAAAAGCCTTTTCTGCATCAATTGAGATGATAATGAGGTTTTTGGATTTGGCTGTATTGATATAGTATATTACATTTATAGATTTGTATATGTTGAACCATCCTTACATTCATGGATGAGTCCTACCTGGTCGTGATGTATAATCTTCTTAATGATTTGATGTATTCTGTTTGCTAGGGTTTTATTAAGGATTTTTGCATCTATGTTCATGAGAGAGATTGGCCTGTAGTTCTCTTTTTTAGTTGGGTCTTTCTCTGGTTTTGACATCAATATAATACTTGCCTCCAGGAATAATTTTGGGAGGATTGTTTACTTTTCAATTTCATTGAATAGTTTGAGGAGTATTAGGACTATATCTTCCATAAGTTTCTTATAGAATTCAGCAGTTAATCCATCAGGACCTGTACTTTTGTTTGTCGGTAGGTTTTTATTACACTTTGTATTTCATTGGCTGTTTATGGGTTATTGAGAACTCATATCTTTTTTTTTTTTTTTTTTTTTTTTTGTGTGTGTGTGTGTGTGTGTGTGTGTGTGTGTGTGGGACTGAGGATTGAACTCAAGATATTGCACTTGCCAGGCAAGTGCTTATTCTACTGAGCTACCTCTCCAGCCCATGAGAATCCTTATATCATATTGATTCAGTTTTGGTAAATTACAGCTTTCTAGGATTCTGTCCATTTCATCTGTGTCTTCAATTTTGTGAGAATAAAGATTTTCAAAGTAGCTATTCATGATCCTCTGAATCTCTGCTGGGTCTGTAGTAGTTTCACCCTTTTCTTTCCTTGTTGCTTGAATTTGAGTTTTTTCTTTCCTCTTTTTGATGAAGTTACCTAGGGGCTTATTCAGTTTATTTAATTTTTCAAAAAACTGTACTTTTTGTCTTTTTTTTTTTTTTTTTTGAGACAGGGTCTTGCTATGCAGTTGAGGCTGGCCTTGAGCTCACTTTTGTAGCCCAGGCTGGTCTCGAACTCACACCAGTCCTCCTGCCTCAGCCTCCCGAGTGCTGGGATTACAGGCGTGAGCCACCACGCCCGGCAAAACTGTACTTTTTGATTCATTAATTCTTTGTATTGTTTTCTTTGTCTAAATTGAATTAATTTCTGCTCTGACCTTTATAATTAATTTCTTCCCATCTTTGGGCTTTGGGTTTGATTTGCTCTTCCTTTTCTAGATGACTGAGGTGCACCGTTAGAGTATTTATTTATTCCTGTTATGTTTTCTTAATGTATGAGTTCAGAGCTCTAAATTTTGCTCTAAGCACTGCTTTCATTGCATCCCTTAAACTCCTGTGGGTTGTGTTTGAATTTTAATTAAATTGTATATATTGTTCAGTTTCTTGTTTAATTTCATTTGTAACCCATTGGTTGCTAAAGAAGGTGTTGTTTAATTTCCATGTATTTCTAGGGATTTTTTGGTTTCTTTTGTCATTTGTGTCCAGTTTCATTGCACTGTGGTCAGACAATATACATGGAATAATTTGTTTTCTTGCATATACCTAAGCATGACATATGGACAGTATGTGGTCTATTTTAGAAAATGTCACATGTGCAGCTGAAAAAAGTAAGTATTTAGAAGTGGTTTGGTGGAGCACTATGTATCTGTCTACTGAATCCAGTTGTTCCAAGTTCTGGCTTTGTTCTACTGCTTCTTTGCTAATTTTTTGTCTGCTTGACCTAACTTCTCAGATAAAGGGGTGTTAAGGTCTCCTTTTAAGATTGTGGTAGTGAATATTAGATTTGTCATGTCCATTAAGATTTTTCTTATATAGCTAGGTGCTCTCATATTGGGTGAATACATATTTATTAGTGTTACTTCTTTATCTTAAATTTTTCCACTAACCAGTATGTAGTGGCCTTCTTTATTTCACTTGATCAATCTTGGTTTGAAGTTCAGATTATCTGCAAAAAGGATTGCTAGTCTTGTTTTTTTCTGAGTTGCTGAAAGTCCATCCTTTGACTTTCAGCCTATGAATTTCTTTGTGGGTTAAGTGTGTTTCTTGTATACAGCATATTGTTGGATTTTGCTTCCTAATCCGCTGTGCCAGTGTATTTCTTTTTATTGGAGAATTAATTCCATTTATATTTGTGGTTATAATTGATATGTATTGACATTTATTTATATTATGGTCAGCTCAGCCTGCCCTGGGGGTGGGGCTGGTGCAGCATGTGATGCTGAGGATCATACCGTGGTCCATGCAGTTGCCTAAGCTTGCCTAAGTAGGCACTTTAGACTGCTGAGCTATCTTGCTGGCAGTTATGTTAGCACCTACTCAAATTTGGGTTGAGATCTACCAAGTTTGATCTCATCCAGATATGTTTGGCTTGGTTTGGCTGCTGTGCTCAGCTTCTTTCTGCTTCAGCCCATGGAAGTGAACCTGCTGTGCTCCTCTGGTAAGATGTTCAGCTCCTGGATTAGCTGGGTGGGTCTGACCCCCCCAGCCTCTCTGTTGGGAATTTTGCTGCAGGATTCCACGGAGGTGCAGGATCTAGAGTCTGAATGGAGAAGTTTTGGTTCCAGCATGCAGGCAAAAGTTTCTACTCACACACTGGCCCTGGGATCTGGGCATGGAAGTTCCTGCCCAAAAGTTCCTACCTACAGGCATGCTGGTCCTGGGATCTGGGCGGGGAAAAAGTTCCAGGCTCTGCATGTAGGTCAGGAGTTTTTACCTAAATGCACAGAAGGAGATTGTTTTGAATTTTTTTTTTTTTTCCGAGAAGACAGTTTGAGGTGACAAATATTTCTATTTTATTCCGCATACAAGATAATGTTTAATGGAGATACTTGATAGTATTTATGAAATTAACAGCCAATTTCTTTCTGAGGACAGTTTGTTCCTGTGTTCTTATTTTAAGACAGGGTTTTATTTTGGTGCCAAGGCCTGGAGCTCTGCCATCAACCTTCATACCTCAACCCCCCGAATAGCTTAGAGTATAGGCTTGTGCCACATTGCCCAACTCCTATTGGGGGTAGAAAGGGAGAGACAGAGGTAATGGGAGAAGGAGAGGGAGAGGGAGAGGAAGAAAGAGCCAGACAGACAGACAGACTGACAGAGACAGGCAGAGATTCTCATTTATTTCTGACTTTATTTTTACCTTAGCCTATAACTTTGTCCCTTAGTTATTTTTGTATACAATCCAACAGATTATATTTATAGCAAATACTTCTATGTAGTTTATAAAATCATTGTGTTTTATATCTTGTGTAGCTTCCAGAAATTATATTCTAAGCCCTCAAGAAAGATTATAAATAAATTTCAGGAGAGAAATTAAATTCATAATTATTTCATCATCTGCCAGTATTTCACTTCACATTTTGATACATTTATCACCCATTTAACATTTAATAATTTTTTTGTTTTGCCTTTACTTGCTGTGACTTTGTTCCTTTTCTCACTGCATTTGACTGTGTTTGATGGTAGAAGCTGCTGCTACATGGGTACATGATCATAATCTTGGACTTTGTAGTGTCAGAAAGCCATTCTTACATGTACTGTATCAGGGAATGCTTTCAGATATTATTTAAAAAGTTCACATTTTCTTTTGTCAGTGGACTTGCTCTTTTTTCACTAATCTTAAATTTTAAAGCTTGAGGCACATTTACCTAATTCTTTAGACCCTATGTTGTATTCTGTCTCTAATTAGTATTTCAGTTAGAGCCCCATGGTCTATAATTTTTGTCATTTTATTTTTGGTTGAAATTTCCTAATTGTCAATTTTTTGTGTTTTAGAACTTCTTTTTGTATAACAGAAATGAGAATAACATCTTCACTTTACAAAATTCCTTTTTTAAAATTTTTTTATTTTAGGGAAGGGTCTACAGGGTGTTCAGGGTCTCACTGCTAGATCAGACTTCTAGTGATCCACCTGTTTACAGCCTCCCAAGATCTGGGATTACAGGCATGTACCACTATGGCCAGCCTCAATCACTCTCTGTGTGCCCTGGGGGCAGGGCTGACATGGCTATTAAATTCCTTATCAGTAAAAATTGAAACAGCAAGTACCATTTCTCCATGTAAAGATGTGCCACCAGTTCCAACGCATAAACACTTGTGTCAGCGAGTTGTTTTTGCTTGCAGTCTGATCAGTTTATGCATTAGAATGATCTCTGCTGTCCTTAACTAACATCTATGTCATAAATTTTTTAAAGGACAAACTTTTGTCACTGTTGCTGCTAAAGTATAAAATTGAACACTTTTGCCTCATACTACAAGTGTTCTGTCCTCTGTGGCCTTCATCTTTCCTCAGAGTCCTGTGCTAGCCAGTGCCTGTCTCTACAGCAGAGCAAGATGAGAGTCTTTTATGCTTTTTTTCCTAGGATTTTTGTTTGTTTTACTTTATTTTAAAGGGAGAAGGGAAAAAACAATAAAAATGACACAGAATGTCAACACAAGAAGATAGGAAATTAACAATGGTTGTTATATTACATATTGTCATTTTCAAGGTTGTTGCTCAGATTATAAGATGTAGGCATGCAAAATTGATCAAACAATATAAGCATCTCTTTCAATGAACTAATAGAAATTAGCAGTACACTTATTTTAGCTATCTTGTTATATATTTAATTATTTATTTTTAAAGAGCATAGAAAAATAGTAAAAACAAAATGGGAATAGTACAAAACTTCAGTAAACAAATATAGCCCAGCTATATATAATATGACATATGATATCTACCCACCTTCCTTCTTTTCTCCTTTCCTGCATTCCAGTTGTCTCCATTGTTCTTTCTTTAGGGCAGGTCAAACTCCAGAACTACTCCACCCTTACCCCCAAAGTAGCTTGAACCATATTCAGGTGTCACCCTGCCCAGCTAGGGACTCTTGTCTTTTTCTTGCTAAGTCTTTTGGTTCAACCTCTGTACCTTGTCTAACATCACACCCTTTGCTTGGACTGTTTTTGTTTCTCTTGTTAGAGAATGAGTACTCTCATGTGTCCATCTAGCTACTGAGTCTTGTACTTCTTTCCCTGTCTCATCTCACCTCCCCACATTTGAAAAATGGACAACTGGAACAGTACCTTTCCTGAAAGTGTAATTTGAGCTGGGCGTGGGGGGGTGCATGCTTGTAACATCAGCACTCTGACAGGGGAGGATTGAAAGTTTGATATGTGTGGGTTTAGACTATTCTATAGGAATTGTGTGCCTTTTCTCATTATGTAATATTTTATCTTGTTTCAAGTTTTTAATAAACTCTGCTTTTATGTTGTAGCTCCTTTGTGTGTGTGTGTGTGTGTGTGTGTGTGTGTGTGTATGTGTGTTTTGCTTGCTCATTGATTTTAAAGATGACTTTTTTCTTTTTATTTATTTTTTGATAAGGTACAGGGTCTTTCCATGGAGCTCAGACTCATTGTGATCCTCCTGTCTCAGCTTCCCCAATGCGGGGACTACAGGCGTGTGCCACTACGCCAGGTTTCAGTGGCCAGCACAGGAACGGCACACCATGTGGAATCAGGAATTGAATTGAAGTCCTTGAGCTTGCTAGGCAGGCAGTTGGACCACTGAGCTATCTCTTCGGCCCTGAGAGTATTTTTCTTTTTGAGACAGGGTCTTGCTATGCTGTTTAGGCTGGCCTTGAGCTCGTTTTGTAGCCTAGGCTGGTCTCCAACACACAGTCATTCTCCTGCCTTAGCCTTCCGAGTGCTGGGAGTACAGGTGTGCACCACCCTGCTCAAACATTTCTTTATAATTATTTAAAAATTTTTAATTTCTTTGCCATTCTTTTCATTGTTTTCTAAGTTTAAAAACAAGTTTTAAAAAACTCAAGTTGACTTCTCTTTTGGCACAGGAATTGAATCCAGACCTCATATTCCAGGCAGGCACTGCACCACTAAGCTAAATTCCCAGCCCAACCTTATATTCTTGTAATGTAAAAATTTAGTTCTTATTTTTGATACTTGATTTTATGATTTTTGTGTAGCAATTAATATTCTGTTGTTTTTGTATCTGCTATCCTTCTGTTTGTTGCTTTAATTATATTGCTAACTTTTTTTCTTGTTTCCCATTGATAAATTTGAAATTCAGTTGTTCACTTAAATTTTGTTGTTTTTCTATATATTGTTTCTTTTTGTAATAATGTACCTCATTCTCCTACTTTCCAGCCATAAAGGTCTGCCTTGATAATTCTGTATGTCTAAAGTGTTTCTTACTTTCCCTTGTAGTTTATCCTTCTGTTTCCAATATTCTTTTATTATATATATGTTATATATATATATATATATATATATATGTATAATATATATGTCATATATTCATGGGAATCCCCAGGTACATCTTGCATTATTTACAATGCCTTCTCCATTTTTTGTTTGTTTTAAAGGTTTCTCCTCTAGTTCATTTGTTTGTTTAGGACTTTTTTTTTGCATGAAGTTTCCTCAGCTAAAGTATGTGGAAAGCATGCTCTGAAATGCCACATCCTTCAATTTGCTTGAGAAATAAGTGGTATTTGGAGTATAAGATTCATGGGTTAAGTCTGGGGAAATAGCTCAGCAGCTTAAGTGCCTGCCTAGCAAGAGAAAGGTCCTAAGTTGTGGAGATAGCTCAGTGACCTAAGTGCCTGTCTGGAAAACATAAGGTCCTGAGTTCAATCCCCAGTACCACATGCTGTGCCAGCCCTGGAACCTGAGGTGCACCTTGCTGGCCCCAAAACTGAATGTGGCAGTGCATACCTGTAATCCCAGAACTGGGGAGGCTGAGATAGAAGGATCACTCCTAGTGAGTTTTGTCAAGAAAAGAAAAAAAAAGGAAGAAGGATAGATTGATTCCGGTTCAGTTCTTTCTTTCTCTTTCAATAGTTTATGAATTCAGCTGTGTTCTAGATTTTAATGTTAAGTCTGCTATTCACATTTCTTCTTCACTATTGGTCACACATTCCTTTTTTATTTTTTCTTTCTTGTATTTAGGATAGCGTCTACAGGGTCTCACTATGTAGATAGGACTTATAGTGATTATCCTGGTTTCGGCCTCCCAAAGTGTTGGGATTATAGGTGCGTGCTACCACACCCAGTCTCAGTCACCATCTCAGTGCTCTTTTCAGTTGGGGGCAGCATGACAGGCTAGCTGCTGAACCCCAGCTACTGTGCTCTGCCTAAGCAGGTGTTTTAGTGTGCTGAGCTATCAGGTCAGCCCTTGGTCATGTATTCTTGATGCATGGAAGCTAGCCAAAAAATTTTTTAATTATTGGAATTCAGGAATTTTTTTTCAACCACAGTATGTTCAAGTATATGTTCATACACATCAACCCCCACTATTATTTTTTTAACCCCCACTATTATTTTTTAACGTCCTCTTCCTAGTTTGCAAAAGGTTTGATAGTCTTCCTACCCTAACCCTTCATCTCTTCTGTTTCATTTGGCTTATGTGGTCCTAATTCTGAGTGTTTGTTCTTTCCCTGGTGGATAAACCCCCTCCTGGTTTTGCTGTGGTTGTTTTTGGATTATCTGTACTGGATTCTGTTTGTGGCTTTCTAAGTGGCAGCAGTCCTTCAAGTGGATGGAGACATGGCAACCATACCTATCCTGAGGACCGGAAAAACTTGTCTCCTGGAATTATGTTAATTGCCCATACAGAATGTAGCTAACACTTATGACTATGTGGACTGTAGGAAAGAGACCAAGGTCCCATAAAGAGCCTTTATTTTCTCCTCAAGTTCCCACCAGTCTCTGCAGGCTGAGCTCTATGTGATCTGGTTCTTTCAAATTCTTTTCTGGAATCCTCTTGAATGAAGTCCCCAAGTTTTTTTCAGCCCACGAGGCATTCTTATTTCTCAGCTTCTCCCAGAACTTAGTGTTTTCTGCATCTTCTGCTACTCAGTGACTCTGAGGAGTTGGAGGACATGAAGTTTGGAGGAGAGATGTAGAGAACAAGTCTTTCTTAGTCATTTGCCAGAACAGATGTATTCTGATTTTGGAGTAGTTTAAATTTTAAAAATATTCTTTGTCTCTTTAGACTAAAAGACAGTATTTATGGAGAATTATAGAGAAATGGATTGATAGCTAATTTATTTGCTAATTAAACAACTTCATTGAACTAAAAACTTACCACACAATCCACAAACTATAAATGCAAATTCAGTAGATGCCAGCATATTAACAGAATTGTATAATTATAACCATAATCAAATTTAGGTCATTTTTGTTATCCAGAAATAAAACACTACCCAATAGCCGTCATCTCCTAATCCTTCCCCATCCACTCTCCATCTCCATAGATTTTTCCACTCTGAGAATTTACTTCCTTTTCTTTCCTCATAACAACAAAGACCCTAACATATCTAAAGAAATGTAAATCCTGCAGTGTGTACTCCCACACATTACAGTGGAACCAGGGGCAGACAATAGAAACATACTTAGAATATACTCCTTGTTTTCTGTCTTTTCTTTCCTATTAAATTGTTCATATAAAGGAAACCATATGATATAAAAGTTAGGGTGTTTGATTTATTTCACTTAACATTATGATCTCAAGGTAGGTTCATATCCATATACATGCCTTATTTAATGGTAGAGTAGCACTAGTGTATAAGTGCCCATTTTCTTTATCCATTCATCTGTTGGTGTACATAGAGGCTGATCCCAAGATTTAGCTATTGAGAATTGTGCTGCTGTAAGTATAAGTACACATACATTCACATTAGTATGGTACTTTTAACTCTTTTGAGAAGATACCAAAAAGGAAATAGCTGGGTCAAATAGAATTTCTATTTTCATTTATTTTTTTCTTTTTTTTTTTTAAGAATTTATTTATTTTATTTTATTTTATTTTTCTTGTTTCAGAACCTTTGTTTGTTTATTCACTCATTTTTATGGCCGGCTGAGCCTGCCCCGAGGGTAGGGCTGGCGCAGCATGTGGTGCTGGGGATCGAACCGCGGTCCCTGAAGCCGCCAAAGCTTTCCCATGCAGACACTTTAGACCACTGAGCCATCCCACCGGGCCCTAGAATTTCTATTTTCAATTTTCTGAAGAATTTCCTTACTGATTTCCATAGGAATTGCATCAGTTTACACTCCCACCAATAATGAAGGGTTCCTTTCTCCCCAGAGACTGGCAGCATTTGTTATTGGCTGATTTCTTGATAATAGCTATGCTTTCTGGGATAAGATGGAAGCTTAATATGTTTTCATTTGCATTTATCAATTGGCCAGTGATGTTGAACATTTTTTTCATGCATTTATTGTCTAATTTGTATTTCTTTTTCTTTTTTTGTCTTTTTGAGACAAGGTCTTGGTGTGCAGTTCAGGCTTGCCTTGAGCTCACTTTTGTAGCCCAGGCTGGTCTCAAACTCTCACTGATCTTCCTGCCTCAGCCTCCCAAGTGCTGGGATTACAGGCATGTGCCACCACACCTGGCTAATTTGTATTTCTTCATCTTAGGAACGTCTGTTTCACATGCCTACTTTTTTATTCAGTCATTATATTTGGGAAGGTCTTACTTTTTTTTGGTTCTTAATATATTCTAGGTGTTAGTCCTTTGTCTGAGGACTAACTAGCAAAAGTTTTTCCTTACTCCCAGAGTAGGTTGTCTCTTCATTTTATTGGTGGTTTCATTTGATATGCCAGAACTTTATAATTGAATGAGATTTCCTTTGTTCATTCTTGGTATTATTTCTGTGTAACTGGGAATTTTATTCAGACAGTTTTTGCTTATTTTGTCTTTCAGCAGGTAAGTGTTTTTTTGTCCTAATATTGAGGTCTTTGGTCCATTAATATTGGTATAATATACAGTGAGAAGCATGAATCTTTAAGTTCAGCCTTTGGCATGTGGTTAGCCAGTTTTACCAGCCGGATTTTTTGAAGAGTTTGTCTTTATGCCAGTGAAGGCATTTTCACCCTTTGTCAAAAATTATGTAACTGAGTATGCCTGAACTTCTTTATGTATCTTCTATTCTGCTTTCTGTTTCCCCAATCCACAAGTGATATTTATTTATTTGTTCATTTAGGGCCAGTACTATGTTGTTTTTTTCAATAGTATTTTAGTTGATTTGCCTTTTTTTTTTAAAGGCTGGGACTCACTATGTAGTGGTGCAGGCTGGCCTAGAACTCATTTATGCTGCCCAGTCTGGCCTCAAACTCACAGCAGTCCTCTTGCCTCAGTGCTCCTAAGTGCTAGATTCATAGATGTGTGCTATCATACCCGGCACCATTCTGTTTAAATAACTGTAGGATTGTAGTATAAATTGGAGTCTGGGATTGTGATGCTCTTGACTTCGTTGCCTGGAATTGCTTTTGCTATTGTAGGTCTTTTCTGTTCGAAATTAAGTTTAGAATTATTTTCTTCAGTTCTAGAAAAAATTGTTGTTGGCAGTTGGATTGAGATTGCGCTAAATCTATGTGGCAGCTTTAAGATTATTATTGTTTTGAATATATTAGTTCTGCCAATATAGATTGGTAAATAATTTGTAAAATTCCTTTCTGGGAAGAGAATCTGGGCATTTTTGGATCTGAGCAAAAACTGATCTTTTGAAGTTGTGCTTAGAGGGCAGAGCAGCCAGAACTACGTACAAGGTTCTGGAACATACGAAGTCAGTCTCCTGGGAAACTCAAAGTTGGGTTTTCTCATGTTATTTATTAAGTCTTATTGGAAAGTTGTAGGAAACAATTTTTTGTTAAACAAATGTGTGTAGGAGGTAAGCTTGTTAGACATTTAGAGGCTGGCTTGATTTTGAAGTAGGTAAACAATTTTGCTATCTTTGATTTCTGGACTTTTACATGAGTATTAACTTTTCACATTGGTTGTCCTATTAGTTTGAGAGAGTCCTCGTAACAAAGTAGCCTAGACTAGATGACTTAAACAACAAAATTAATTTTGTCTTAGTTCTAGAGCCTTGAAGTTCAAAATGAAGATGTCAATACAGTTGGTCTCTTTCACAGGCCTCTCTGCTTGGCTTGGATAAGGTCTTTTCATTGTGATGTGCATTTTTATGCCCTAATCTGCTCTTATAAAGAACTCAGATCCTGGGCCCAGCGGGATGGCTCAGTGGTCTAAAGCGCCTGCTTGGGAAAGCTTGGGCGGCTTCAGGGACCGCGGTTCGATCCCCGGCACCACATGCTGCGCCAACCCTGCCGTCAGGGCGCGGGCTGAGCCAGCCATAAAAATGAGTGAATAAGCAAATAAAGGTTATGAAACAAGAAAAACATAAATAAATAAAATAAAATAAGTTATTTTAAAAAAAAGTACTCAGATCCTTCTGGATTAGGGTTGACTCTAATGATTCCATTCAAGCTTAGTCTTAGTCTCTGAAGACCCTATCTCCAGATAACCATTACATTTGGAGGCAGTGAGGGCTACATGAATTCGTGTGTGGGGAGGGGCACACAATTGCGTCTATAATAGCTCTCTTTTTCTCTTTCAATCTGTTTATTCTTTTCTGAGTCTACAGTGGAGCCCCATAATAGAATCTGTGTGGTTTTCATAGCTCCTCTTGAGTATATAGCCAGCATTTTCAAGGAGAGTTTATAGGACCGGTCTGTTGGGGCCTATTTCCCAACATGCTTTTTTGACTTTGATTCATATGGATCAAAATCTAATACCTTTAGATCTTTATTTTAAAATCCTATATTCTCAGGAGGTAGAGCTTCAGAATTTTAATGGATACATATTAGGTTCTGTTCTGTACAAAGAATCTCTCTGAACAGAAAGAACAGAACCAAAAATTATGTCATCATTTATCCTTCCAGGCAGGAGTAACAACAAAATAAAGAGGTAGAGAACCATTATGTCGAATATCATTGTGCAGCTCAGTTTTATATAAAAGAACAATTTCGCCATCTTTCAATGGGTACTGCTTTTCTGAGCTGAACCCAACAAGTTAGGCTTAAAAAAGGTAGCTGATACCAGACACCTCTTTACAATATCTGTAGCTCAGGTTTAATGTAATAAAGATGTCACTTAAATTACATATTAATTGAAAATGGCATTATGTGGATATTAAAAAATGCATAGTAGTCTATAACTAAATATAGTATGTGTATCTTGTGCTGCTTGTGTGGAATGACTGGAATTTTGAAGTTTTGAGAAGTGTGTGAACATGGTGAGGTTTTATAAGTTATAGCATGTCATACAAATGTTACTTATGGTAATGTACATTGGCTTTATACTTGGGGGAACCGTTTTGCTTTGACTAAGTAGTTGGACCCCCACTGGCTCACTGTCAAACAGGAAGAGCCAAATATTTTTCCATGTAAAGAATGTTGACTATTTTTTAGTGCTCTCCATCTCTTCAAGGCCAAGTTAATTCACTTCCATCCATTCTACTTTTGTCCACACTCTTTTCTTTCATAGACTGCCTCTGGTGTTACTTTTCATTTCCAGTGAGCATAAATATGTAATTAAAGTTTGCTTAAATCTTGCCCCCCTGGAAGAAAACTTGCTTATTATCTGGTTACCTACTTTTAAAGTTTTAGGAACTATTAATATCACCGTGGCATATTTCAAAGTGTAGATAAGAGAAATCATTGAGTGGCTTGTTTCCTGTTGGACAGCTATTTTTCTTTAACACAGCAGGAAGATTCTGACTGAAGAGAAGCATGTTAATCAAGGCAGATATCTTTATTTTAATTATATTTTATAAAAGGAAAAGCAAAAGTCTTATGTTTTTCTATTAACTTACATATTTTGAAATGATTTCAAGCTTTTTATAGAAAATTGCAAAAACAAAAATTTTTCAGCTCCCTTTACTAACATCTGCCTTATATCTCATCTTTCTGTCAATATCTGTATATATTCATATACTAGTATACTTTTTACTTGCAGCATTTTAGAATAAATTGTAGGCCTGGTGTCCCTTTATTCCCAAATATGTCTGTATTTCTGAAAAACAGGAAAAAAATTATGTAACCAGTATACCAAAAAACCAGTACTGTAGCATTCATATATCAACCCTGACATTAATATATTAACTTTATTTATTTATTTATTTATTTATTTATTTATTTATTTATTTATTTATTTATTTGTATTTAGTACAGGGTCTATAGGGTCTCACTACATAGATCAAATTCTTAGTGATCTTCCTGTTTACAGCCTCGCAGGTGCTGGCATTATAGGCACACACTACTAGGCCCAGTCTCAATTACTGTCTCAGCATGCTCCACAGGTGGGACTAGCATGGCAGGCCCAGGGATTGAACCCCAGTCCTTGTATTTACCTAAGCACACATTTTAATCTGCTGAGCTATTTGGCCAGACCTATTATATTAACTTTAACATTAATATGTTACTATCATCTTATCCAAAGTTATAAAATTAGTTTTACTAATTGTTTTGCAGTAAAAGAAAAAATTGTGGCTGAGAATCATTTGTGTTTAGTTGTTACATCTCTTTATTCTCTTTTTATCTGGAACAATTTGGGGGTCTTTTTGCCAATTATGATTCTGACCTTTTTAAAGAGCACTTTTGGGTTGGTTTTTCTCCTCTTGGCTGGATTCCATTTTTACCTTTTGGGCAGGATACTCCAGCAGTGATGTTTCTCCTATGTCAATGCATCTGTGAGTACCAGGCAGGAGGTACTGATACTTGTTTGTCCAGTTAGTGGAGATGCTGGCTTGCTTAAGGCAGTATCTGTGGCATTTTTCTACTGTACAGTTACAATTTCCCCTTTTCAATAATTAAACATCATAAAGGAAAATACCTTGAAATTTGTAAATATCTCATCATGCTTTTTTAAAATGTAATATTTTTATTGTTTAAATTTAACAATGGAGGGCTAGGGAGATAGCTCAGTAGAATAAGTGCTTGCCTGGCAAGTGCACGGTCCAGAGTTCAATCCCTGGTACTGCAAAAAAAAAAAAAAAAAAAAGCCTGTAAATTTTGGGCCCGGCGGGATGGCTCAGTGGTCTAAAGCGCCTGCTTGGGAAAGCCTGGGCGGCTTCAGGGACCGCGGTTCGATCCCCGGCCCCTCATGCTGCGCCAGCCCTGCCCTTGGGGTGGGCTGAGCCGGCCATAAAAATGAGTGAATAAACAAACAAAGGTTCTGAAACAAGAAAAAAATAAATAAATAAAAAAATAATAAATTTAACAATGGGTAGCCAGGCGTGGTGGCTCACACCTGTAATCCCAGCACTTGGGAGGCTGAGGCAGGAGGATTGTTGTGAGTTCGAGACCAGCCAGGGCTACAAAAGTGAGCTCAAGGCCAGCCTGAACTGCATAGCAAGACCCTGTCTCAAAAAGACAAAATAAATAAATAAATAAATAAATAAATAAAAATAAATTTAACAATGGTTATATTATCATCATGCTTTTACTCGTTAGTTTTGGCATACTTCCTAGTTTCTATTTAATGAGGTATAAGGCAAAAGATGATAGTGCAGTGTCAGAGTTTATGATCATAATTTTTAAAGTCATGAAGGTAGATAATGATAACATGCCAGAAAGGCTTACTTTTTTCCTAAAGTCATAACCACTGAAGCTTAGCACTCAAAAATGATGCAAAACCAAAGTTCCCTCTGTTGCATTTGATAGACTGAGTTATTTTTTGGGACATGCACTTCTGATTAAAGGCGTGGCAGGGAGGTGTAGAGATACTAAGAGTGATGATAGCTTGCAGGTGTTAAGAAGACAAAACTAAGTATATTCATCTTGAACTCAAGGAATCCTTCTTTGTAGCTGGAGCTAGTGGTTTTTGCCACCATGTTTAGACAAAATTTCATTTATCAACTTCATTCTACTAAAGCGAACAAACAAGCAAAAAAACCCTCCAAAGAACCTAGCCGTTTGTGACTACCTAAGATGGCTATATAAAACTATAAACTTTCATTTGACTTCTTAAACATGATTTTGTTCCATGATGCATTTAGTTTATTTTTTTGTTTGTTTGTGGGACCAGGGTTCGAACTCATGAACTTGCACTTACATTTCAACCAAAAATTTGTCTTTAAAAATTCAAAATGCAGCCTTGGTCAATTTATACCTTCTTCTTTTCTTTTCTTATCTTTTTCTGTTTTCTATTCTTTCTTTTAGTTTTTGGACACAGGGTCTAACTATGTGTATTAGGCTGACCTTGAACTCAGTGATCCTCTTGTCCCATCCTCTCAAGTACTACAGTTGTCTTAGTTATTCTTCTCTCATTGCTGGGACAAATACGTGACACTCAAATTGAAGGAAGGAAAGGTTTATTTAGCTCACAGTTACTGGAGGTTTCAGTCCATATTCGGCTGGCTCCAAGGGTGAGTGGCACATGGCAGAGAGCACCAGCTCATGGCAGCAGAACAGCAACAGTGGTGATAGAGGCAACCAACCAAACAGGGTAGCAGAGCAACAGCTTCAGTCTGTCTCTCTGTCGCTCTTTATATTATATCAGGCTCTCTGCCTCAGCCTATCTGCCTTAGGCTACACCCATAATCCCAGAAGTACTTAAAACACATGATCCCAGGGATCATGGATCAAGTCTTAAACTCTAGATCAGTACTAAATCACGTAATCCCAGTGACCCATGAGTCAAGTCTCAATCTATAGAAGTCCCTACCCCATGACTGCATGAGGCTTTGGGGGGACAACTAGACATAAACCATAACAGCAATTAAAAACAAGCACCATCATACCTGGTTCTATGCCTTTCTTATATATTGATCATTAAAAGGGTTGACTAGGGCTTATTCTTGCTTACTAAACCACAAGATTTGAATAACACTCGAGTGTTAATGTATTAATGTACAATACAAATTTGTACTATCTGATAGATTGCTTATTCATGTGTGTGTGGTTTTTTTAGATTTTTTTTTTTTTTTGAACAAATGCATTTCTTTTGGGTAGGGAAAATGTCAAGCCAGGTTCTGAAAAATTTGCTTAGTAAGAATAGAGCACAACAAGGGTATAGTTTGATTAAAGTTTAAGGCATTGTTTATAAAACTTCCTTTCTATTGCATTGTCAGCCCATAAAGATCCTATTTAAAAGTGGGGAGAATTATGCAAGATCTTCATTTTAGAGAACCACAAGAATGGATATGTAATGACTGAGAGTTTTTCTTACAAAGCTTAATTAACTTACATTAACGTACTGTTTCTCAAATAGAAGTGACACAAGAATAACCCCTTTCCCCTATAGAAGCATTTCTAGAACAGATGCTGATTTGCACAAGACTTCTGTTGTTAACATGGGTTTTTTAAGGTGGGACCAGATGAGCTAACTTAGATTAACATTAGTCTTTGACTCATTTTTCTTTCTATAATCTTTGTTTTAGTTAACCCTCCCCTCCCCTTCCCTCCCCTCTCCTCCCCTCCCCTCCCCTCCCGTCCCGTCCTGTCCCGTCACTGGCCCTCCCCAAATATGCAAACCCTGCAAGGTACACTGAGGCTTGAGTGCAGTGGCCACTGTGTTCTGGCCTAGCATCTGTGTGTGCCCAGCTGAGGACATGGCATCCCTGGATGCATCACACATGACGATGCAGTACGAAGAAACAAGACACAGAGTTTCCTGCGAGGTGGATGACATAGTCGGTTCCAGGCACGTTGAGGGAATTCTCCAGTGTGAGCTGGAGTGTCCCTAAAAGGTCAAGTTTGTAAGGATTCATCACCATGAGAAGATGAAACTGTCACAAGTAGCATTTTGGTGATGTGCTTTGAGAAGCATTTCCACATGTGACTTTAGGAAATGAAATCTGTGCTCGCTCTACCACTGAGCTGTCTTCCCCAGCCCTTTTAGTTAATTCAGTTTGCTTTGCTTTGTTCTTTTCTTCTTCTCTTCTCGTCTTGTCTCGTCTCGTCTCGTCTCGTCTCGTCTCGTCTCGTCTCGTCTCGTCTCGTCTCGTCCCGTCCCCGTCCCCGTCCCCGTCCCCGTCCCTGTCCCTGTCCCCGTCCCTGTCCCGTCCCAACTTTCGTTAAGCTGTATTTCAACCTGGCACCCAGTTTCTTCCTTTTTATATTTCTGTTTTCATCTCTTAGCTATTGAGTTTGTTTGTTTGTTTGTTTGTTTATTTATTTATTTATTTTTGCGGAACAGGGGATTGAACTCAGGTCCTTCTGTTTGTCAGGCAAGAGCTTATTCTACTGAGCTATCTCCCCAGCTCCTACTGAGTTTAACTTATAACGGGGAGTTATTGCTAAGTTCTTGGGAATGGGGGAATATATGTGATGATCTAAGAAATTTAACCCTTTTAAGATTCCAGATGATGATAATTCAGAATCTAAGGCATTCTTTCACATATCTTATTGAATACCTTTAGGGTTCTGTGTCAATAGAAAGCTTTCTTTCAAAAATGTTTAAGGTAAGTTTTACTTTGAAAAAAAGATAGGGCCGAGGAGATAGCTCTGTGGCACAAGTGCCTGACTGGCAAGTGCAAAGTTGTGAGTTTGAACCCTGGTCCTACAAAAAAAGAAAAAGATTTATTTTTTTAATCTGAAAAATTTAGAAATTTTAAAACCATTTTGTAGACTTTGATAAAATCTCTACTTGAATACCTGTACTTGAATATTTTTTTAAAAATTCTGTAAGTTTTGGTATCTTTAAAAGCTAGTTATTAGTTTAGTTCCTACTTTAAAAGCTACTTATTAGTCTAGTTACTTCTGTTTTGAGTTACTTGGAACTCATTAATTTAGATTATAAAATGTTTCCACATGCCATGCTGGCCCCACTCTCAGGTGGACTGAGCTAGGGATGGAGTCTGGAAATGGTGGCACACACCTGTAATCCTAGCACTTGGGAGGCAGGAAATAGGAGGATCACTATGAGTCAGAGCTGCATAGTGAGACCCTACACACACACACACACACACACACACACACACACACACACACTAAATAAATATTGTGTTTTATTTCTGTTATATAACATTCACTTTGAAACAAAGCAGTACACATGTGAAGCCTAGTCAAAGGGGATCTAATGTACTTGTTTTTTCTGCATAGCTGCCATATAGTAATATCTCTTACTCTAAGTAAAATAGACCTTCATGATAAATGTAAATTTTTCAACTGTCATAGTGACATATTTTTAAAACAACAGCATTCATTTATATAGCCATAAGGAAGGACTGGAATGTAGTATCACCTCTGGAGCCCTGGCTCTGCCACCCACTTCCTTCATGTGTGGCTGGGTTTGTTGCTCACTGCTTCATTTATTTGTTCCATGTATATTTACTTGTTTCAGATATAGGACTACTTTTCTGGGCACCGATAATAGAAAGAGAAAATTGCATCATTAGCTAATTTTAAAAATTGCTGAGCAAGAATGTAAAGTTTTACTGTTGGAGGATACTGGACACACAGTGGGCTTACCTCTTGTACTGTTTGCTCAGATGTTTTCTCCCATGAAATTGCTTTCTAGCATTAATAGAGTGGCTTTATGCTTGTACTTTAAAAATTATATTTATCATAGACAATCTTATTTCTCACAAAGCCATAATTTACTTTCAAAATATATATTTTAAACTGCCTAATAAGATCTTTGTTTAGTATCACATTTATTTTATAAAGAATAAGTGCTTATTTTAGGAATGATTTGTCATTAAAATTATGTCAAAATGTCTAAAAATGTTGTTGAAACTGTAAACAAACTCATAACACACACAGAGCTAATTATGGATGCCATCTGTTTATTTTTACCAAGTTTTTTTAAGACCATGGCATTGTCTGCTTATAATAAGCATCAAGATTATTATAATGACTAAGTCTTGTCCTTCAATTAATGTAGCTGAAGATGGGATGATAATTCGTTTGTTCAGTGACCTTTTCCTGTGTCCATGTGTGAAATATGGCATATCATGATGAAGAAACTATTGTGATAATGAATTTAGAACATAATCGTCACAAGGAAAAAAAATAGTATCAAAGTAGCAAATGGGACTAAAGATTTTTTAAAATTTTAATTAATACAGGTTTACAGTTCATGCCTGTGGTTTTGTGTTTGTTGTTTTGTTTTTTTTTTAGTGCAAAAAGTTTAAATTTATAGTTGTGAACAAACATTGCTTGTGTGTGTTTTTCTAAGTAGATTCACAAGATAATTAAAAATTCACTTTTTCTCAGTTAAAAAAAAAAAAAAATTTAAATCTGATTCAAGACTTTAGAGTGTCTGTACTTCATTGGTGCTGTAAGTGCGTTTTTTGTTTGAAGGATGTCGCTGGGAATTGAACCCAGAGCCTCTCGTACACTAGGCAAGTGCTCTGCCACTAACTACATCCCCTTCTCCCTATGTGGCTTATTTCACTCAAACTTAGGAACATATAAATAAACAGTTACTTTATAATGGCATATATTCTTCTTCCTAACCTGTGTGTCAACACATGTGTTTTGTACATTTGTTTTCCATGTGTTAGGATGCAAGGCCAAGGACTCTCTTGACAGCTCCAGCCAAAAACATTATCAGCAGTTTGCTGAAAAAGCAGAGTGATTCACTAGCTGTGTTTTGCAATTGTGCATGCTAAGCACTACCCAGGCTAGTCTGGAGGGAAAGCAACCTGCGGGATCCATCTGCTACTTTCTACTAAGCTGCACTGATGCAAGAGTACACTAATCCAGTTGCTTGTCAGGACAAGTTAGTGAAAGCATGCAAGTGGGTGAGACTTAGGCTGGACTAGTGCTGTGGAAAATCATAAGCTGCCCTGGTAGATGCCACGTTAAATGTAGCAGAACAGGTTGATAGCCACTTGGAAAAGTGCAACAAAATACTCATGTTTTTCTGTTGAGAATCAGTTTCAAATTAAAATTATTAAATATTTTGGGCCACAAGTAAATTAAAATTGGGAATAATAATATATAAAGTTGTAAGTACGTCTTAGGTGTAGTTTTTCTTACTGTGGTCTGTGTACTGTGTTGTTTGTATTCTTTCATTTTATTCCTGCTGAGGGTTTTGAGTCAAGTATTATTGAATGTTTAATGTAACTGAACTCATTTACCTAAAAACATTCAAAAATTCTCTTGTTTATTTATTTACCTTTTCTTCCATCTACTGACTGATGTATCTTGGCCTTGTAGGTTGAGCATCCTGTCACAGAATGCATTACTGGCCTGGACCTAGTCCAAGAAATGATCCGTGTTGCCAAGGGTTACCCTCTGAGGCATACACAAGCTGATATTCCCATCAATGGCTGGGCGGTGGAATGTCGGGTTTATGCTGAGGTAAATGGATGATGTTGAGAGGGAGGTTGGTGGTTATGCCCAGCGTCAGGAGACCTGGTGCAGTTAAACAGGTAAAGTTAGGTTCTTATATTTGTGGCAAGCATTTGATTATATAATTCAGAATTAAACCAGAAAAGTGCTAAGTTATTTTAACATAATTAATGTTAAAGAATTGAGGCTAGTCTATTTCCATATATTTGTGGCTAGGAAGTAGCTACTAATCCATTAAGACAGAACAAAGCATTAATTAAATATTTTTCAGCTTGTAGGGACCTTTTTTTTTTTTTTTTTTTTTTCTTTTTGTTTGTTTCTAGGCTTGCATCAGCAAAAATATGGTTTAAAATATCCTAACCTGGGTACTTATTAGTTGTTGATACTTTTTCTTTTAATTTTGTCCTTTATGATTACATGAAAGTAACAACTGAAATATAACTTACAAAGCTTTTGGCAAAACATTTACTCTTAATTCATAATTATCATGAATTTTACTCATAAAAGTCTTAGTTTAATATTTTTATAGCTATATAAGTTATATAATAGCATACTCAGCATCTTAAAATGCTTTTCTCAAGTGATTAAAACAAGAATACAGAGTAACATTTGTACTTTTACTTTATGACATACAAAATGTCTGTCTATATAAAAATATCAGTGATATGTGTGAGAACACTGAAATTGTTTTGAAATTGTCTAAGTAGCTTAAAAATACATTTTATTGTGGTTGTTACTGCTCTTGCTTCTTATCACATGTTAAGTGGTATGCCTTTCTTATGACATTGAGCTTATTTATTGCTTATTCCATATTTACAAGTGGAATACATATCTAGATGCATGTGGAGAGTTTCTTTTCAGGTCTTTATTTGAAGAACCCAGATTCTCATGTTTTACCATATGTGAGCTGTTTTGAGAAGTAAGAAAAACAAATATCTTTAGTCAGCCACATTTGTTGTTTTGAACTTGAGTATGTTTTGATGTAGAGCCTAGGTTATTTTATTTTTGCTCAAGGCATTCTAAGAAGTTTTATAAAAAGTTGGAATTTTACCAATTTCAATAAAGTATGATCAGGGTCAGGCTAAATTCTGTTTGTAATTCTGTTTGATTTTTAAATATACTTCTAAGTTGTGTAGAAGATAAGAAATTGTGATTTGTTAAGTATTGTATGTTAAAGCTAGACCCATAGATGTTTCTTCATTGTATCTAACCTTACTTGTGCTGATTTATGCTTCAGAAACTGAACTTCCTTTCCTTTGAACTTTCAGGACCCCTACAAGTCCTTTGGTTTACCGTCTGTTGGCAGACTGTCTCAATATCAAGAACCTGTACATCTACCTGGTGTAAGTCATTAAGTTGTAATATCAACAAGGGATTAAATCTTGATTTATGTCATACTTTTATGTTAAAGCAAGTCAACACCAAAGAGTATAAACTGAAATACAAGTAAAATTCATAAGGAAACAGTATTTAAGTTAAAAAACAAAATTGACACTTTACAGAAAGAATTCATTTGACAGGGAAAGCTCAGAAGTGTCTGATTGCATAAATGATAGTTTGCAAGATTATTAATCTCTTGAAAATCATCATGGTGTATGTAGATCTTGGAATCCTAAGAATGGAAAATGACTATTTCTCTATTTTGATTTAATCTTTTCAATAAATCTAATGTAACTTTCCTGTATAGTCTGATTATCAGGAAAATCAGCTTGTTAGTTGAACTGGATTAAGGGAAACAATGTGTGTCTTTCTATGAAGCATTTACAAAATATATATTATTTACATCAGTTGAGAAAAAGTGACCACCCTCTATTTCACAGTTGTTTGTATTTAATAATTGTTCTTTAAGTAATTGTTGCATAAAAAGAACAAGGACGTACCCTTTCTCCTAATCAAGGTAATAAGTACACATATAGATGACAAGGCTGTACCATCTGTGAATATGATTATTCCATTTGATTACTGGCAAGAAGATGGTGAAAAATTACAGGAAGAATTATAAATTTGAAGATGTTATTGGATATGTGATTTATTTCACTTTTTAAATTGTTTTTATCCATGTGCTTTCTAAAGGGACTTGACCCTTCCTGAGCTTGAAGACTCCATGCTGTGTTCAAAGGCTGAAGCCAGAAAAAAAATTGTAAAGATTTAACAGGCATTATGTGACGTTAAATAGCAGATGAGAAAACAAGTATCATAAGGACATAGATAAACACTTTTTTAATCAAACAAAAAAGCATTAAATAAGAATTCATAATGATTACTCTGATTCTTAGAAGTTTTCACCATGTTGTAATAGCTAACAAGATGTCAAACATTTTGCCCTCGCAAGTTTTTGCAATTTGCAATTTTCAAACGTGAGACCTGTTGAAAGTACAAGTGATAATGGACAAACTATACCCCCTACAGTCTTTGTCCCACCAAATCTTTCTTCAATTAATGCTGCAGCAGGAGTTTTATGTAATAACATTTGCAGTTGTGAGCCATCCATAGAAAGAAAAAACAATTAAAATGCCTTAAATGTTCTGCTTACTGCTGTTATTTGCTTGTGTGAATGTTGCATGTCAGCTAAATGGACCAAGGAACAGATAAAGTGATTGGGTACAGGAGAGTGCACGCTAAGCTTTGTCTATCATTATTGCTGGGAGCAATCAAATTGATGTCAGCAGGACAGTAGATGCGTTGACAGCTGTAATTATGTATCTCCATGGTGATCACTTTTGGCCTGTCATGGAGGCCCATGAGTCCCCTCCCTTGGAAGTATTTAATCAGATTGGGCTGTCACTTGTCAGGTAGACATAGCAGGCTGGGAGTTGTGCTTAGGGGAAAAGTGAATTGAGAATAAAGAGTGGGCAACGTCTGGTAGTTTCCAGGGTTCGCTGTGTTACTGAAGGAAGAAATTTTAATTATGTTAGAAGTTTGTGAGCAGTGGTTTGAGAATCTCATACAAGAGGGGCTTGGGTGTTTTTGTTGTGGTCATTGTTGTTTATTTTCCCTGCTTGCTTTTTATTTTATTTATTTATTTATTATTATTATTATTTTTTTTTGTCCTTTTGAGACAGGGTCTTGCTATGCAGTTCAGGCTGGCCTTGAGCTCACTTTTGTAGCCCAGGCTGGTGTTGAACTCTCACTGATCCTCCTGCTTCAGCCTCCCAAGTGCTGGGATTACAGGCATGTACCACCACGCCCAGCCCCTGCTTGTTTTTTAAAAACTGGATCAGTCTATTTAACTTGAGAAACTATTTTAGGCTTTTACCTTTTTTAGTCACTTGAACACATACTTCAGAGTTAGTGATTTGTAGCTTTCATAAGCACCTTTAAGCCTGAAATTTATTGATTTGTTATGCTCAGAGATTTGGTTGGGGTTACATTGATTTTATTCTTAAATTGTTTAATGCATATCTATATAGCTTTTGTTTTCATGAAAAAATGGGCACTTGATTTGATTTTTAATTGGCTGATGGAAATAAAAATATTGCTAAATATTTGGAAAAAAGTTGTAAACTATAAATTAAATTACGATTGTGTTCTTTATTATAGTTTCAAATCAAAATGTTGATTTGCTTACATGTGTTAATTATATGTAAAATATTTTTATTTTACCACATATGTTTTTAAGTTAAAATGATGTACTTTCTATGATTATAATTTTATTAAGTATCAAAGACATAGCTATAGCTAGGAGTTCTCAATAACTTAACTTTTAGAATAGTAATGTAGAAAGTAATTAATTTTAAGGTAAAATTTTAAGTTATGCCAGGTGTGGTACACCTCTGTAATTCCAGCACTTGGGAAACTGAGCCAGAAGGATCGCAGTGAGTTCTAGCCCAGCCTGGGGTACATAAGCAAGTCCCAGGCCAGCTTGCATTATATGGCAAGATCTGTATCAAAAGAAAAAAAGAAAAGTTATAAACTCTAGGAGACATAATAAATATTCTTCATTGCCTATGGTATTTTACCATTGGACTGAACATAAAAGTTTCTTTCTAGCTGTGTAGCAACTTAGGTAGCAAATGATAGATATATTTAAGGACAATATCAATCTCACTGTTAAGCACAACTTTAGCAAGTATGCTTTGGTTTTAGAGTTAGGGTAGTAAAATGAGATCTTTTAATTTTTTGGTACTAAAATTAAGAAAATGAAAATGCACAGGTGTCTTTTCAATGATGAAACCTATTTGTCAGTTACCATTTTGAGGCCATTTAAATGTTAGGAGAAAGTGGATTATGATCTCATTACTCTCAAAACTGCCCCACTAACTCTTTACAAGTTTTTATCATATAATAAAATTTTATTGAATTTTATATAACTTTAGTTTATGTCTAAAAGTATATTTTAAGAACATAAAAGGCCAACTGTATTTTGCAAGTATCCTGACTGGCCTTCATTTAAAATTAACATTTTCATATGTGAGTGTGAATATAAATATCCATATTTTTATTTGTGTTTGCAAATACAGAAATAAAAGCCCTCTAGTTATGTCATAATGTTCTCCTTAAAACCTAACAAAGAGAATAGTAGTGTGTGATTTTTAAAAAGAGAGTGAGCCTATGGCTTATCTTTTGATGTCACCATGTAATAAAGCCATCACCGTACCCTCATGTGGATATCATAGACAAGAGGTTCTACATGTGGTCCCTTGATAATTGCCTAAATTAAAATATTAAAGGCCTAACAGCCGCTGTGTTGACCTTTTTCTGCCTTGCCACAGACAGATGAGCTGCTGTTTATTAGGAAGGCTTCTTCCCACAGGTGATGGGCTCCACACGTTCTGCTCCTCTCTTCCTACCCCTTTACAATGTTGGGCATCAAAGTCCTGCTGTTTTATCAGCTTTGATTGAATTCCTCTGTCCTCCAGACCCCTGGGATATGCCTGACACTCTTTAAGTATTTTCATTAGCTTTTAAATGTTTCAAGTTCCGAAACTTAGTTGAAATAATTAATAAAAATTCTGTCCTCAGCAAACTGCTCATTTAAAAAGTTTTACATGGCTAACCTCTGTGCCTTACTGTTGATATCAAGCTGGGAGAGGAAAACAAGAATCAGTGATGGGCTAACGAACTTGTTGGTTGGTTAACAGCATCAGCTTTTCAAAAGATATTTTGAATTTGTGCTGGTTCCCCCACCCCCATAAAAATTGCCAAATCAGAACTCTAATTGGGGCTGTGTCCTTACAGAGCAAAGCCACAGATAAAGCTGTGTAAACACCAATGCCTCAGGGAGCTAATAGAAGCAGGAAAATAATGTTTTCCACTTGAGAGGGTGAGGCAGAAAAGAAAGTGAGACAGACCTTAAAGCCAAGCCTGGTGCCTGTGGTGCTGAGGGTGGGCTTGGCCAGGGCCTGCCTGGCACTCTCAGAGGTCCAGTGGGAAGTTCCTCCAAAGGAGGTCTCATCCCAGCTACTTGTCAGAGGGAGACACCAGACCCATCCTCAACTATATAATGATTTGGTTGTTATACATGAAGATTTTGTTGTTGCCCGCCTGCCTGCCTGCCTGCCCTCCCTCCTTTCCTCTTTTTTTCCCCTTTTTTTCTCTTTCCTTCCTATTCCTTTTTCTCTTCCTTGTTCCTTGTTCTTACTTCCTTGTTTAGTATGAGAACAGCAACAAAAAATTTATAGAATTAACAGATCAAGATCAATTGATATATTTTTAGGGTGTTTTTCTATCTTCCAGAAGCTTAGAATGTTACTGGACAGTGAATTCTATTCATTTTCAACATGGAAATGAAATTTGTAGTTAAAGTATATCTCCCCAATTGGAAGTTACTATTATTTATTTACTTTTCATTTTTTCTCTCAGGTCCGTGTTGACAGTGGCATCCAACCAGGAAGTGACATCAGCATTTATTATGATCCTATGATTTCCAAAGTTAGTTCTAATTCTTAATTGTTTCTTCTAGTTTTTATTTAAACAAGCAATGCACATATTTAATTGCAAAGTCTGAAATTGAGCCTTTCTCTAAATCATGTACCATAATCAAATAAGCTATTATGCACTGATAGAAAAGTGAAAGCAGAGTTTTTCTCTTGAGAAACTTAATACTGTACTTTCCAGTCAGACCCTCCCACTATCATCACCAGTGTACTTGAGTGCATGTGCCTGTACACTCACACGTGCATGCGTGTGTGCGTGCGCGCACACACACACACACACACACACACACTTCTACCTAACCAGTGGCACCAAACCCTTTCACTGCAATGAGAATGCATTACATTGCTGTTATGGCCACTCATGAAAATTGCTGAAAGTATTAGTGGCAGGTGTTATCACAAAGTTGGGTTCTTAGGCAGTATTGGTTAGAATAGTTTTGAAACTTTCAGTTTTTGTAAATTACTAGTCAATTTTATTTGACATAACTAAGGTTTTTTTTTTTGTTTGTTTGTTTTTCCTTAGGTGCAGGGATCAGACCTAGGGCTTTGTATATATCAGGCTAGTACTTACCATTGAGCTATACACCCAGTCACACTTCACATAGAGTATAAGGTGTGATTTTGCCTACTTCCTTTTTTTAAATTTAAGCTTTACATATTAAAGAAATGACAGTACTTAAAAATTTCAGTATAACCTTAAGACTGTAAAATATTTCTGCAGCTTAAAACTATGGATTTTGTTTGAAAATCCTATGTTCTCTGAAATGTTAAGTCCATATTGAGGAGGGGCCCGGCAGGATGGCTCAGTGGTCTAAAGCACCTGCTTAGGAAAGCTTGGGACCGCGGTTTGATCTCCGGCACCACATGCTGCGCCAGCCCTGCCCTGAGGGCAGGCTGAGCCGGCCGTAAAAATAAATAAGCAAACAAACCAAAGTTCTGAAACAAGAAAAAATTAAAATAAAATAAAATAATTCATAAAAAAAAAGTCAGGGGCCGGGGAGATAGCTCCGAGGCACAAGTGCCTGCTGGGCAAGTGCAAGGTCGTGAGTTCGAACCCTGGTCCCACACACACACAAAAAAAAAAATAAAACAAACAAAAAAAGTCTATATTGAGGAATGATTTCTTAATTAAGTTCTGGTTCTTAAGATGTTTTTAACTCCAGCTATACTTTTTAATGTAGTTGTAGTTGCAATAAATAGTTATTTTTTTATCTATTTCTACATTAATATTGTTAAAATAAACCTGTCTTTTTTCCTGTTAGAAAAGAACTTTAAAGCAAAATACATAAAATATAAGTTGATTTTTAAGTAGCCATGTCTCGATTTTTAGATTAATGTATTTCTGTTCACAAAAATAGACTATAAATTAAGTTTCAAATTGATTTGATATTGCTTACAGGGGATGTAGCTCGGTAGAATAAATGCTTGCCTGGCAAGCACAAGGCCCTGAGTTTGATATTTGGTGTCGCAAAACAATGACAAAAAATATATCCCCAAACTGATTTGATGTTGAAGAGATTACAAATTTGCTAAAAGAATTGCAATCTACAGATAGACTTAAGAAAACACAAGAAAAATTGTTAATGAATAGGTTAGGTCTCTGATGAATAGGTTAATCTGTGTAATAGGCATATTAGATACAATGGTAAGACCTTTCTGTTTTCCTAACAATGGTGCCCTTTTGAGGTATATTATGTGTAAAACTAATTCTTAAAATAGATTTTATTCTGTTCACTTTGTATTTAAATGTTCGTCTATGTTTTAGTCAAGAAAAGAGTTGCTATTTGGAGTGTAAACTTGGAAGTCACAGAAAAATAGGGAAACTCAAGTCTGAAATAACTTGATTTAATATATCTTTATCAGGGCTGAGATAGCTCCATGGCACAAGTGCTTGCCTGGCAAGTGCAAGGTCATGAGTTTGAACTCCAGTCTTGAGAAAAGAAAAGAAAAAAAAAATATATATATATATGTATATACATATCTATATCTATATCTATCTATCTATCTATCTATCTATCTATCTATCTATCTATATATATATGTCCTTACCTAAAATTATCACAATCGACACTGTCGTATTAAAGAGCAAACTTATATGAAATTTTAAAATTTATCTTAAGGAATTTGTTATGAAGTATTTGAGTTTGAATCATTTAACATATTTTTTGTTTGCTTTTAGTTAATCACATATGGCTGTGATAGAACTGAAGCACTAAAGAGAATGGAAGATGCTCTGGATAATTATGTTATCCGAGGTAAACACCAGACATTTGTGGTCCTATCACCATATATGGTATCCAGTGCTAGGAAACATTTTGAAATTTTGCTATGGTGGAACAGTTGCTTATATTGTTTTTAAATAGTAATCAGAAAATGTTGAATTAAACTGATGTACTGATATAGGTGCTTTATTTTCTTTAGTAGTATTATATTTTGCATATGTATCTTAAACTATTCAATTAAACTTTTTTTTGTTTTCCTCAATTTTTAAAATGTTATTAACTTTAATTATTCAATTAAACTTACATTGTGAAATCTTTCCTAAATGTATGTAGTATTTTGCAGTTATGTACTGTATGTTAAATGAGATACAGTGCATTTTTGATAATAGTTTTCCTTTATTACTGTTATATTTTCTGTTTGTTTGAAGTAGGAAAGTTGTCTCTGTGGGTATACAAACCCCCTAGTAATGTACATTGAATGTGTTAGGGGTAGAGAGAATAGCTGTTTGCTTCTGGTTAGAGCAAGATATAGGCAGTTTTCTTAGAAATGCAATTTTGTTTCTTTATATATATTTCTGACAATTCCAATACTTAACAAAACATCCTACAAGGCTTTATAATATGTAGTGATAAATTAGAGCAACCATTACATTTATATAATTGCAGAAAAATCGTATGTGCTCTGTTTCAGGAATAGCTCATTCTAAATTGCATTAACTTTCCAGTAGTAACGCAAAGATTACATTCTCTCAACCTTAATTACCACTAACTTCAATATAGTGGGGTCTAACATCCAGTTTAAAGTATAAAGTATAAGTTCACTTTGAATTAATAATGAGTGTCTACAAATGCAAGGTTGTGAGTCTGAACCCCAGTCCCTCAAAGTAATAACAACAACAACAACAACAACAACAACAACAACAACAATAATAATAATAATAATAATAAAATAAGAAGTGTCTAAGAACATTCTCTAGAAAAAGGTAGCTACTATATAGGTGTTCTCTCTTCTTGTGTTATACTGTGTTATTGGGACTATAAACTAGATTTGAAAGCTGAAATGTAGGAAGGTGATGGGGTGTGACTGCACTGGCTCTCTGAAGACCCAGTGGTGCAGCTTTGCAAGTTGCAAAAGGTCTCCCTTTGAGTTTGGTTCTGAGGCGTGTCCACTGAGCAGTTCATTGTGTAGGATGGGTGGGGGCTCTGCTCTCAGGGCACTCCTACGTGAGACAGGTAGTCCTACTTAACAAGGGACCAGACAGGTGCTCATGACTGTGTGCATTCATGCAGTAGCAGATTGCACAGCCATATAGTAGCATCCCACAAGCATTAAGTGGCTCATTTTTTTTACACAGCCTCCTGTTCTTGCTCATACTTTTCCTAATCTTTGCCTTATTAGATGAGTAGAAATTTCTTCTCTCCTTTCCCTTTGTGCACCTGCCTCTTTTGTTCCCATATATTAATAAGTGATGATGTGATTTTATTTCGTATAGTCTCTCATGCTAGTGATTTATCCCTTTTGACTAAGGGAAAGCAGTCAACTTTGAACTGTTGACTTTATTTGAAATAAAATAGGTAATATTCATATCCAAAACATCTAAAAATGTACAAAGTC
>PVJA010011805.1:34381-53776 GCA_004027025.1 Myocastor coypus
TTTTTTTTGCGGGACCGGGGTTCAAACTCACGACCTTGCACTTGCCAGGCAGGCACTTGTGCCTCGGAGCTATCTCCCCAGCCCCTGATTATGGAGCTTTCTAACTGGGCTTTATAACTTTCTTATATTACACTCTTTTAAGCAGAAAGTATATTTTCTCTATGCGTTTAACATTAAAGGATTTTTTTGCAAAAATAATATTGTTCCCTGTAATGATAATAATGCAAGTCTATAACACCTGTGAATATGTGTGTGCAATTATGTATACACAGACATAAATAAGTTGTTTTAGATGCCTATTTCTGGAAGTCTTTAATTATTTATACAATCTTCACTGAAGTTATAAAAGTATCCTATGGAACATCCTTCTTTTTTTCTTTGAATTGTTTTTGAATTTTTAAATGTAGTTTTTCAATTACTAGATCTTTTTATTGTGTGTGTGTGTGTGGTGTCAGGGATTGAACTCAGGATCTTTTGCTTGCCAGGCAAATGCTTGTTCCACTGAGCTATCTCCCTGTTCCTTTAATTATTAGATCTTAATTTAGGTTTTACTATGATAGATGTCAATAGTAAAATCATGAATTCCAGAAAGCATATGCAAAAATGTTTATCAAATCACATTTCCAGTAAACTTTTATGTAATACAACATATTGGCATAGAATTTAGCAGTTTACCAAAATATTAGAATGATGATCTCGCTAAGAAAATAAAATGATGATCTCAACTAAAAGATATTCTTAGTTGGCTTCTGAAAGGAATATTCTTTCTTATTTACAGAATATACTGTGATGCAAAATTTTATACTTAAATAAACTTATAGTGCAGCTGGATATGATGATGCATGCTGTAGTGCTAACACTCAGGAAGCTGAGGCAGAAGGATTGCTGCAAGTTTGAGCCCAGCCTGGGCTACATAGTAAGTTCAAGCTCAACCCAAAGTGCATAGTGAAACCCTGTCTCCAAAGGACTACAAAAAAGTATTTTCTGTTAGTTTACTTTGATTGCTTACTACACATTATATATAGGTTCAGAAGCTACTTTTAAAAAACATTGACCTACATGCCTTTGTCTTAACTTTACATGTATCATTTTTTTTTTAAATTTTATTTATTTATTTATTTCTAGTTTCAGAACCTTTGTTTGTCTATTCACTCATTTCTATGGCCGACTCAGCTCACCCCAAGGGCAGGGCTGGCGCAGCATGTGGTGCCGGGGATCGAACCGCGGTCCCTGAAGCCTCCCAAGCTTTCCCAAGCAGGCGCTTTAGACCACTGAGCCATCCCTTCAGGCCCCCACATGTATCATGTTTAAAAATGTATTTCACTGAAATTACCTTGAAATTTTTGGCTTTAATTGTAAGATAATGAAACTAGACAGATGTGGGCCCATGTCTTGTCCTGATGCCCCTTAGTTCCATTGTGATTTTTGTCCTGTTACTTTGTCTATGTGAGGCTCTGTTCCACCCTTTAAAATGCAGGGATAGTCTCTGCCTTATGAGTTTGTGGTAAGATTTCAGAGAATGTCTGTGCCTTGGCACTGTTCTGCCTCCTGTTCAGCAGCTTTGGTTCCCATCTTTTCTCCTTTCATCACAATTAGAAAAGCACATAATTAAAAATCATATGTCACAAATATGTATCAATCAGTGATGTGAAATATTTTAAATCATAGACATTTACGTCTATCTTATGTTACTCCTAGTACTGTGTGCTGGTGTTCTGTGTCTCATTACAACCTGTTCATCACTTCTCCAGGGTATATATGGTCATGGAAAGTAAAGCATTGATTGCATAATTCATAGCTAAATGTCAGATTATCTCATAAGACTATGCAGAGCGTGAGGGCACTGATGATACTTAGTTTGTTTAAAAGCATGTTACTGCTGCATAATTGTGTCTGACATGTGGCAGGAAATAGACACATATATGTGAGACAGTATATTTATTGTAAGTATTTTTGAATGAGTGAGTGATGTTATCCCTGATTGTAAATAATTTCTCTACCAAATGTGATAAAACACTAAGAGGTAAGTACACTAACTTCAAGGAGGGGTTTGCAAATTTTTCCTTTCCACACTTCTCTTTGATCCTTTGAAAGTAACAGGAGCGGGCCCGGCAGGATGGCTCCGTGGTCTAAAGCGCCTGCTTAGGAAAGCTTGGGCGGCTGCAGGGACCGAGGTTCAATCCCTGGCACCACATGCTGCACCAGCCCTGCCCTCAGGGCAGGCTGAGCCGGCCATAAAAATAAATGAACAAACAAAATTTCTGAAACAAGAAAAAATAAAATAAATTAAAAAAAAAAAAAAAAAGAAAGTAACAGGATTGCTTTAGGATTCATAGTGACTCTTGTTCAGAGTATCTCACTTTGTGCTGCTGTCAAATGATACCCCAGAATAGCAGCGTCTTTCAAAAGCCTGGTGGCTTATGCTGAGCAGGTAAAACAATGAGGATGGGTACATTGAGGCATCACTGGAGTGTGCCTTGCTGTAGGTAGGAAAATGGTCTGGCAGAGTAGGTTAAAGTATGTACATTCACTCCGCTGCTCACATTGTGGAATCTTTCTCAAAGTGCTAAAGGACTGAATTGTGAGGTAATGGTCTCGAGGATGTTTGCAACAGCAGTTTTTTGCAGGTGCCCAAATACCAAGTAGCGGCATTGTGCTCTACACGGACGCATATATGAATGCACTAAGTGCATTTTTATTATAAAGTACTATGCAGCTGTAACTTGAAGGTTTGTCCACAGAGCGTCCATGGAGGGGCAATTTTAGGATACTGTTAAGTATATTTTCATGCTCACTAAATTGCCTGCCATCCTAAAGCATTTCTCATTCTATTGGGATGAGCACAAAGAGCAGTGGGAGAGTACACATGTCATATTTTCTTATTTTTTGGAGATATTATATTGTCCTAGTTGGGCCTGGACTCCTGGGCTCAAGTGACCCTTCTACTTCAGCTTCCCCAGAGGCTGGGGCCCAGGTGGTCGCTGCATGGCCAACTCAGAATTTTGTTTTTAGCTCAGTGTTTATTAGAGAGGAATTTTATTTATTTATTTATTTATTTATTTATTCTTGTTTCAGAACTTTTGTTTATTTATTTATTTTTATGGCCGGCTCAGCCTGCCTTGAGGGCAGGGCTAGCGCAGAATGTGGTGCTGGGGATCGAACCGCAGTCCCTGCACTGCCTAAGCTTTCCAAAGCAGGCGCTTTAGACCACTGAGCCATCTAGCCGGGCCCTAGAGAGGAATTTTTATTGATATATTTTCCATAGACTTTTTCAGTTTGAAGTATTTTTAAAGCCACAACAGAGCTGAATGAGTAGTATGAAAGTTATATTCTTTATCTGAATTGTATATTCTTTATCTGAATTTGCCAAGTGTTAAATTCTTTGACGTGAGCTTTATTTTTCCATTTTACTTTTTCTTTTCTACTTCCTTCTATATCCTCACTCTTGCCCTTTTTCCTTCCATGCTTTCCTGTTTTTTCTAATCTTTTTTTTTTTGTAGTTGATACAGAGTCTCCAGGGTCTACATGGATTCACTGTGTAGTAGAGAAGACTCCTAGGAATCCCCCTGTGTTCAGCCTCCCAAGCTCCGGTATTACAGGCACATGCCACCACGCCCAGTGTCAATCACCACCTCAGCGAACCCCTGGGGGAGGGGCTGGCACGGCATACTGGGGATCAAATCCCGGCCGCTGTGTTCTGCCTAAGCAGGTGATTTAGTCCACTGAGCTATCTGGCTGGCCCATATAATCCAATTTTTTCTTTTTCTTTTTTAAAATTTAAATTTATAATTTAAGTCCATATGATGATTACCTTTATCATAGGGAATTTTTCCTATACAGATAAACCTTGATTCTTTTTTCCTTCCCACTCCCCTCCTATCCCTTTAGCCCTTGTTTCCCCATCTTATTTATAAAGATTTGTTTCCATTTAATCTTTCTCTTGTTTTTTTCCTTTCTTTCCTTCCTTTTCCCCTCTCCCCTCCCTAGTCCACCTTTCCTTTTGAACAATTTCTTCTTATTTGTGTACAATTTGGTTCTTTTTTTAAAAAAAATTATTTAATTTAATTTTTTTTTTTCTTGTTTCAGAGCTTTTGTTTGTTTATTTATTAATTTTTATGGCCGGCTCAGCCTGCCCTGAGGGCAGGGCTAGCGCAGCATGTGGTACCGGGGATCGAACTGCAATCCCTGCAGCCGCCTAAGCTTTCCTAAGCAGGCGCTTTAGACCACTGAGCCATCCTGCCGGGCCCCCAATTTGGTTCTTTATGCTTCAGTTTCTCACACTGGTAATCTCAGCACTCAGAAGGCTGAGGCAGGAGGATTGCTATGAGTTTGAGGTCAGCCTGGGCCTTAAGCATAGTGAATTTAAGACCAACTTGAACTGCACAATCAGATTTTGTCTTGAAAAAAAATCTGTATATTCTAATCCATTTTAAGAAAGTCATATCTATCATGACATCACTCCTAAATATTTCACCATATATCTTAAGGTTAAGAGTATGTTCCCACAAAACTATGATACTGTTATCACCCCTAAAACAATTAACTAATAATATCACTTATGATACTGCTTATAGACTAGTTTCTCCAGTTGTCCTTCAAAATGTCATTTTTTCAGAAGCAGTTTAAGAAATTGAATGTGAATTTATTTCTAGGTCAGTATAGATTATACTTGCTTGGTAGGAAGAATAATTATTTTCACTTTGACTCTTACAAGTTTTTGAATACAATGTTAATATCTGGAACAGAGTAAATATTATAGAAGAGGGGCTCTCTACTGTCTGATTCAGGAGGCAGTATTCTTAATTGGCTTGTAAGTGAACAGGCTTATTTTGACAAAGAAAGTTATTCTGACCCAGTTTCCTGAGTGGTATATCATAGAAAGATCCAGGTTCATTTGGGTTAGATGTGCTAATAGGATATAGTTTTTAAATTTCACTGTTGAGTTATCTGTACTTTTAATACTTTCAGTGTGTCATATATATGGCCTTTATAAAGATGTCTGCTAGAGTACTGTAAAGAGACTTTGCCTATGGGTATTGCTGTCCTAGTGTGCGAGACTTCATTTCACTAAAAAAACAAAACACAACATTTTTTATCTTTTTTTTAAAAACTCTATCAGTGGTCTGAAGTTTACACAATACTTTTGGTTATCTCTTTATTCTCTTGACCTCTTTTGTATTTCACTTCACTACCACTTTAGGACAGTTGTGGTAGCTGACTTATATATGCCAAGTTGGAGGTGTCAGTATTTGCCTAGCACAAGGATGTTGGAAGGGCACAAAAGAGACAGCAGTTCTGCCTGGAATGAAGTTGTCTTTCAGCTGATAATTTTGAATATTGTGCAGCTAAAGATTAGATTTCAGGATATAACTGCGGTGAAGGTAATTGTGTGTGCCAACCACATGAACAACGTTTAAGTAAGAGTTGGAAGAGTTGTGGATCAAATAATGTAAATGTTTTAGTGAGCATTTGGATTGTGGGAAGGATGTCGGCAGATTACAAGGAACAGAAGATGATTTAATAATAGAAGTTTCTCTAAAGACTGGAAGAAATGATGTTCTAGAAATGGCAGCTGATCGCAGACGGTATGTGAAGGTTACTGATGAAATGATCATCCATGAGGGCCCTGAGGTCTTTCCATGTGGTAAAGAGGTAGGTGGTATATCACAAAGATACCAAATGCATGGTAGTTTTTACTGATCATAGAACAGCTGGATCAGAAGATAGTCTGCTACAGCTTGGAAAGTAGGAAAGGAATATTTAGGAGCAGCAGGGTAGATGGGACAGCTGAGGAAGTGTACACTTGTGGGGGCAGAATGAGTCCCTGAAGTATCTTGTAGAAAAATATTCTCAGTGACCCTGGGAGGGAGCTGCCTTTTTACTGAATCAAGAATTTGATTCTGTTTTCTGTTCTTTGGCTGGGCTCTGCCTCTGTACTGCCTTTGTATGTGGTCTGGTATGGTAGTTTCCTAAATGAGCTTTGAGCTTTGGGTAAACACTTTTTACTTGTACCAGTCCATACTTCAGTATAGACAGTCTTTTTTTTTTTTTTTTTTTTTTTTTTTTTAGTACTGGGGATCAAACCCAGGATCTTGTACTTGTTAGGCAGGTGCTGATGCCTCTGAGCTATCTCCCCAGCAACATTCATTTTTTTTTTTGAATACTAAAATAATTAATTATCATGAATTGAAAACACATTTTCAACACTGATTCCAAATGTGCAGAGATTTTCTCTCGGGCAGAGGAATTCACTTCTCTGTAGATGCTAACTGGGTGTATTAGCATTTCAGTTCTGACACTGTCTACCTGCAGCTGATGTCAGAGCCTCTGGGTTAAGGGCTTAGTCCTATGAGACAGCCCATCTTTATATGTTGGCCCAGTGTCCCAAGCTGCCAGCTATACTTCTTACTGACCAGTTAAAGTTGAGTTCCCACAGCCCTTTTTCAGGTTTATTAACGTGAAATATGGGTTGAACACAATGCTCATAAAGTTTTGAATTTGGAGCAATTTGAGTTTAGAATTTTGCATTAGAGACCTTAAACTGATAAAGTCTATGCAGGTATTCTAAAATCTGAAAACCCCCTAATCTGAAACACTTCTGGATTTAAGAATTCACATAAGACAAACTCACCTATAGTGACCTAGAGAACTCTGGGGAACACTTAGTTTACTTTTTTTTTTGGTTGTTTTGTTTTGTCTTTTTTTTATTTTTTCATGACTGGGGATTAAACTCAGGACCCTGTGCTTTCCAAGAAGGTGCTTATTCTACTGAGTTATCTCTCTAGCCTACTTTGTTTACTTTTATAGGTTTATTATAAAGGGTATCACTTGGGAATCACCAAAGGGAAGAGTATGAGGAGAGGTGCAGAGCATCTCTACCTTCCAGAGGTCCATCACTCTTTTTTTTTTTTTTTTTTTTAATATCTAGCTAGCTATTTTTAGCTTCAAAGCGAGCCTTCTGTCCCAGCCTCCCCAGCACTGGGATTACAGGCATATGCCACCACATCCAGGTTCAGTGGCTGGCACTGTGTGCTTGGGTTTTGGGCAGCATGGCATGCAGTATCAGGGATCAAACCTGGGGGTCCTTGAGTTTGCCAAGCAGGCATTTATTCCACTGAGTTATGTCCTCAGTCCCCCATCAGTCTTTTACTACCTCTTTGTGTCCATTGGCCTGGAGTCACACCAAATTCTTCTGTGTAGAGCTTTTATGAAGGCTTCATTAGATGGGGTTACTGCATAAGTTATTGGCAGCTAGTGATTCAGTCAAGCACACATCCTACCTCTAGATTTTGGTTGATGAGGTTGCAGTGGGGTGGGTGTTTTCAGCCCCCTCATTATATGGCAACCAGTCCTTAGCCTCTGAGTCTAGCATAGGGTTGGGTGTGGCTGAGAAGAGCTTATGTCTTACATATGATGCTTCTCTCCTGTCATCCAAGGAATTCCAAGGATTCTATGAGCCCATGTAAGGAACTGGGGAGAAAGACCAGACATTATATGCCTTGATAAGACATGTAACAATTACCACATTCACCTGCCTGCCTGAAGCCCTTTAATGCCATTCCTTTGACTCATGTGGACTGCAGAAGCCCAGTATAGCCTCTGCAATCTCATTTACACCAGTCTTTCACATAACCCTACTACATAGTTGTTTTGTTCTCTGGATGGCACCCTCATATCCCTACCTGAGGACCTTCTGAGTTAGGCTTTAGTCTGTGTAATTGTAACAAAGAGAATAAAAATGCAGTGACTGAACAAAGGTGGGCTTTACTTTTACCCTTTTGTAATAGCAGAGCAGGGAAGTTGTTGACAATGGATGGGGGACTCTGAGTGTAAGTGTTACGGGGGATTCATTTCACAGGGCATGACCTAGAGCAAGTACCTTTATTTCTGTTCCTATTCTAATAGCACTTAGTCACATGTGTACATTTAACTGCAAAAGGGGGTGGGAAATATAGTTGATATCAAGGCACATAATATACCAAATGAAAAGGCAGCATTCTTATTAAAGGAAAGAAGAGAGAAAAAATATTGATGGATGACTAGAGAAAGTGTTATGGTTTGTGTCTAGTTGTCCTCCCAAAGCCTCATGCAGTCGTGGGGTAGGGACTTCTGTAGATTGAGACTTGACTCATGAGTCACTGGGATTATGTGATTTAGTAGTGATCTAGAGTTTGAGACTTGATCCATGATCCCTGGGATTATGCGTTTTAATACTGGTGGGATTATTGATCTGAGTATGGCTGGGACTATGGGTGTAGTCTAGGGCGGATATCCTAAGGCAGAGAGCCTGAGTGGAATATAAAGAGGGACAGAGAGACAGACTCGAGCTGTAGCTGTTGCTCTCTGCTCTCCTGGTTGGTTGGTTGCCTCTGCCGCGATGACCTGGATGCTCTGTGCCCTGTTCCACTCAGCCTTGGGCCAGCCAAATATGGACTGAAACCTCTAGTAACTGTGAACTAAATAAACCTTTCCTTCCTTCATTTTGATTGTCTGGTATTTGTCCCAGCAATGAGTAAAAAGTAACTGAAGGGGCCCGGCGGGATGGTTCAGTGGTCTAAAGCGCCTGCTTGGGAAAGCTTGGGCGGCTTCAGGGACCACGGTTCAATCCCCGGCACCACATGCTGCGCCAGCCCTGCCCTCGGGGCAGGCTGAGCCAGCCATAAAAGTGAGTGAATAAACAAATAAAGGTTCTGAAATAAGAAAAAAATTTTTTTTAAAAAAGTAACTGAAGACAGTATAGAAATAAATATGTATCTGCTTTTTGTGGAAACACACAAGGCTAGGGGGTGGAAGGGGGAATGTGATAGAAAGGATTGAGGGCTGAGAAAAAGTGGTGGACTCCTACATTTAAATGTTTAGATCCATGTTAACGTCCCTGAATAGTCAACAGTCTTAGGGGGACTGATTACAAACAATTAATAGGCTGTATTTCAAATAAATAATAATGTAATTATCCTGAATGAGAGGGGGAATTAACCACATAACTATTTTAACCATATATCCTAAGGCTATAAAGAAAATTTATATAAACAAATATCAGACTTTAGTAAGATTGTTTTTCATAGTTGATGCATTAGTAGTACTAAAGCCAGTTCATATATATTCTGGGATATAAGAAATAAATGCAGGTCTGGCCAAATAGCTCAGTAGATTAAAGCATCTGTAAGCAGGTGCAAGGGTTGTAAGTTTGATCCCCTGGCCTACCTTGCCAGCTCCACCCCTGGGGTGCACTGAGACAGTGTTCCAGACTGAGGATGGTGGCATGTGCCTGTCATCCCAGTTCTTGAGAGGGTGTAAACAGGCAGATCACTACAAGTCTGATCTAATAGTGAGACCCTGAATACCCTGTAGGCCCTGCCCTAAAATAAAAATAGTTAATGAATAAATGCATGTATTATTGATAATGAGAACCATGTCCCTGTCAATTAAGGCAGTAATAGGTGTGGGAATATACAGGGGTAGAATTGGCCCTGTGGCATTAAGTTGAAATATGAGGTATCAGGTAGAGCTCATGGATTTTAGCATCGACTGATGAATACATATATAAAGACATGGTGTATATGTGTATGTGTATACACACAAACATATAAACCAGGATTTCTCAGCTTTGGCACTATTAACATTTTGATGCTGGCAGTTACTTTTGGCCACATGGCTGTGGTTTTTATTGTAGGGTGTTTGTTAACACTCTTGGCTCTGCCCAATAAGTAATAATTCATTTAGGGCTGTCTGAAAGAATGCAGATTAGCCTGAAATGTGTGTAAGAAAGTAAACAAGGAAAATCTACATCTGTCAAAAGATATAGAAGCCAGTTCTAAAGGACTCCTACTTGCCAAATGTGGGAAAATTTAAGCAATAAAATAATGTTAGGGAAGGATTGTGATCCATAGGATAAAACGAGTCCATGAGCTAATAGGTAGGTTAGATAAACTGAGGAGAAGACAGTGGTTTTTCCATATAGATGTTAAACTAATAAATGTAGAAGGATCATCATCTGGCAAAGCCAGATTGTTTCAGCAACAGTCATTCAGAGGATGCTAAGTTAATGCATGAAAATGTGAGAAATAGATATTTACATACTTTCATAATATCTCTTCGTAAGATACAGTAATACTTTGGTTCACCAAAGCTTCTGTTTGCAAACATTTTGGTTCATAAACAAAAGAGGTGTGCAAAATTTTGCTTCTATTTGTGAACTCTGCATTTGAGTGACAAACAGGACATGGCTGCCTTCCTCAAAATCATAAAACAAATTCATAAACTGAGACACTACTGTACATATTAATTATGGTAGAAAAATCAGTGTCATTATACTCATTTGCTTTATTTATTAGCAACCTAAGGAAATTGATCAAAGTTAATGCCAATTTTAAATGAGGTAAATTAGCATCATGTGCCTCTTGTAATGATGTTCGGAGAAGAGCATCATTTGTGAGATTTTCTTGCCAACAGTATAGAGCCTGAATAAAATCATGAGGAAACATCAGACAAACCCATGTGAAAGACAGTCTATGGAATAAATGGCTTTTGCTCTTCAAAAATGTCAAGGTCAAGAAACACGAAGATAAGTCCAGCAACTTATCTAGATCAAAGCAAACTAAAGACACATGACAACTAAATGGAACATGTGATCTTGGATTAGATCCTGAACCAGGAAAACTGTTTTTCTTTTGTAGTAAAGGTCATAAAGGGGACAATTGGTGAAATTTGAATAAAGCCTATAGATTAGATAATGGTATCATTATCAGTGTTATGCTTTTCTGATTTTGACCATTTTACTGTGATTACTGAAGAGAGTTAATCTTTTTTTAGGCAAAATATACTGAAGCACTTATAGGTCGAATGGCATCATCTGCAACTTAACCTTTAAATGTTTAGAAAAAATTGGGTGTGGTCCATGCATGCAGAGATAAAATTTAAGAACAATGTAGATAAGTGTAAGATATTCACAGTTGGAGAATGTAGGTGGAAAGATATCAATTATATAAATTTCATAAAATTACAAAATTATTCTGGAATGAAATATGTTTAAAAGTAGGTTATAGGAACCTCTTTTACTCTAGCTAACATTCAAGGAATAAACACAAAGTTGCCCTTTTTGTTTACTTATTCATTTGGCTAATTCTGAAGGATGGGTAGGCTTAAAAGTTTGTTAATGAAGGACAGGGAAGAAAGTGTAACTGACTGTTTTGATTGGCAAATGCTTAGTTGCTTCAATATGAATTCTTCCTGAGCTGATTGTGAGCTTTTGTTAAAATAGAAAAACTTCAGAGTAAACATATACTCTGAAGAGTTAGAGTTAATTTTGAAGTCCCCATGAAATGAGCTGTGCCTTTGGCCTCTGTTTGATCCTGGCAGTGTGCGTAGCTAATGTCTGGCAAGTGTTTGGGAACCAGCAGGTAGTCAGGAGAAGGCTGCTCTGGGGGCCTCTCTCTGTGGCCTGGTCGTGATTTCCCATACAGATGGGATTTGGTGAACTTTGGCAGAGGTCATCCTCAATTCCTGTTCTAAATCTCTGTTATAATTTTTATGAGTATGTGATTAATATCATTGAAGTTGTAACCTAACACTCAAAGAATACCTCTGCTGTCCACTTAGTGTTTAAACATGGAGCCATTTGCCTGCAACATGGCAGAAGGTTACATGTAAAATGTAACTTTCAAATATGTTGAATACCTTTTCACAATTCAGTGTGTGTTCCTATCTACCTGATGTTATGAGGTATAAAATGATCTCCCCATTTTTCACTTATTCACTGGCATTAGAATTAATTAATGCATAGTAGTTCTTTGAAACATTTTAGTTCTGTAGTCATTATTTTACCATCCTGTTAGTAACCAAATTCTGTCTGAATTTTCTCATTGTAGAGACAAAAATACCTTCACCTAAAGTTAAAGGAGGAAAGGTTTATTTAGCTTACAGTTTGCAAAGATTTCAGTCCATAATCATCTGGTTTCAAGGCAGGGTGGCTTGTCAGAGGGGAACAGTTCATGGTGACCACAAGACTGCAAAAACAGTAATGGAGAGGAGAAAAGATTCTTTCTGTCCCTTACATTATATGCAGTCTGCCCTCCTTGTGGTGAGAGCAACACTCACACTCTTAAGCCCAGCCAGAACTGTGCCAAATAGTCAGTTTACTGATTTACTAATTGTGTACCCTCAATGCCAGCATCACACACCTAAGATTCAGCCACCTATGAAAAATAGGTGGCTGCATGAGGCTTTGGGAGGACATCTAGACACAAACCATAGCAACCATATAATCCTTAGGAAAGAAAACCAGGTTATTTGAGTTTTCCATATATAATACTTTTTTCAGAGACTATTAAAAGTGCATTTGTGCATTTTATTCTCAAAGATGTTATGAAATAAGTATTTGTTATCCTATATTTACTATTCAAGTAGATTTTTAAAAGTTCATGGTTCATTTGTGTGTTTGCATAGTTCTGTTCTTTGATATCCAAAATTGAAAATAATATTTGCTTATAATTCCTCTGAGACACATTTTCTAAAGTCAACACCTTTTTCAACTTTGAGTATGGAGTGAAATTACATAAAGCCTATCATTTAGCCTGTAAAACATCATTCATTTTAAGTTTTTGGATGTCATCAGTCACAGGTTGATTACGAGGCATTGTAAATGATCTTTGTTAAATGATCATTAACTGTTTCTGCAAGTTGGGTTATATTTTGCTGAATATAGACTCTGGTTCCTGCTGTTGTGATATTGGCCACACTGGGATAGAAAATTTATATTAACACTAGGCTATAAAAGTAAAGCCAGTACAGTTCAGTATGAATTACTAAGTATGTAAGTGAACATTATGCTTTTTATGTAATTGGGGAAAGGAAGGACAAACATTTTGAGAGTGACTGCCTTTCTAGATTGCCTACTGTTTGTAAAAATTGAAACACTCTGAATTGTTAACTTGTATACAAGCACAATCTATTTTTGAAATTAAATTACTACCACTCTTTGGTCTTCTTTAATAGTTTTTAGTGCTTCCCTTAGGATCCTATTTTCCCCCAAACTTCTACTATTACAGTACATATATGAGTAGTTTTCATGAAGGTGGTTTCATTCTGGACTTCTTCATTCCTCCTGCTTTTATGGATTCCTTCATGTAGATGTCTGCCCTGCACATGGAGAACACTGCCTTCTGATGGAGACTTTCTACTCAGCCTGCACTTCTGAACTCATCCTGGTATCATTCCTTGGTTGTGTCACAGGCCCATAAAATTCAACTTTCTCAAAGTGAATCAAGTTTTTCCTGTCTTCCAGTCATTTATTGGCACATGGCCTCTCCTGACATACTGCAAAGCCTTAAATTTGAGGGTTGTGTTTATATCCCCATTATTTTTTTAAAAAAAGTAGGGATTGATTTCAGAGTCTTGTGCTTTTAGACAAGCTTTTTGCTATTGAGCTACATTTGCAACCCTTTTTAAATATTATTTCGAGATAGCATCAAGCTAACCTGTCTAGGCTGGCCTCACACCTACCATCCTCTTTTCCAAGTTTTCAAAATAGCTGGGATCACAAAGGTATATGCCACCTCAAGTAGCTTCCCATGCTTGACAATAGCTAAATCAGTGCTCTGTCTACCTTCTAAATCTGTCCCTAGTTCTACTTCTTTTCTTCATCTTTCAGCCCTAGATGCAGAGGGCCACCTTGCTATTTTTATTATGCAGTCATGAGTTTGCACTGTTTCTAACCTTCATTGCTGCCCTTCTGCACTCCTTTTTGTAGGTAGAAGCCTAAGTGATTTTGGGGGATGCTTAACTGCTTCAGCTGTTCTCATTGCTCTGATGGGAACATGAAGTCTCTGCCTTGTCTTTCAAAGCTCAAATGCCTCATTGGACCTTTGAGCTGCACCTGGCTCTGTTCCTCCTACCCTTTAGTATAAGTGTCCTCTTTTGCTCCACCACATAGAAACACCTGGTGGTAACTATCAGCTTATTACACAGTGAAAATTCTTAAAACACTACCAGCTCCTGCCTCATATTATCTGAACCTCAACTCCCCATCTTTGCATCCTGCATCTTTTTTTGTTTTCTTCCCATTCAGGAAAATCTGCATGTAGTTAAGTACGAAATGCAATTTTTTCTCCTGGAAGACTGCAGTGCTCATTTCCTGTATGTGCAACCTTTCTGGCAAAGGAGATCCCTTTAATGACAGCATTCAGGGGGGCTGAGGCAGAAGAAACACTAAATTCAAACTCAGCCTGTGCAACTTAGGGACTCGATGAGACCCTGTCCCAAAGTGAAAAATGAAAAAACTGGGTATAGCTCAGTGTGAAGGCCCTGGGTTCAGTCCTTGGTACTGTGAGTGGAGTTGGAGGTGGGGGCGATTTGAGGCCAGCCTGGACAGGTTAGCTAGATGTTCTCTCAAAATAAAATTTAAAAGGGGCTAGAGGTGTAGCTTACTGGCCGTGTTTGCCTAAATATGCAAGATGGTGCAGGTGAAAGAAAAGAAAAATGCTTTAGTTTTATCTGTCACAAAACATGATCAAGGAATTAATTTCCCTTTTATAGCCTCACTTCCCTCAAGAAGTCTTTTAAGTTTTTGTCTACTGAGTTTGTTGTCTTCAGTTGCTCTTCATATTCATCTCTGCAAAGGCTGCCTATATTTAGATAAATGTCACTTTTTTCTAATGACTTATTAGGTATATTGCTGTCATCAGAAGTTTCTTATTCTGCCTGGTACTTTCCTAATAAAAAGTTATTTATAATTTTGGAATGTGCTGCTCCTGTGCCTTAGCTATGTAATAGATTTTGTTTCTTCTTTCCCCACTTAGAACTGTTAAAAACATTACTTATTGGATGTGAGGGCTTGATCATTACCTGCACAGCATGTTTGGGATACCAGTTCATTTCATATGAGCCTATGCTATATTAGGTCAAGCCAAGTGTGGTGGTGCATGCCTGTAATCCCAACACTTGGGAGGCTGAGGGAAGAGGATCAGTGCAAGTTCAAGACCAGCCTGGGTACAAAAGTGAGTTCAAGGGTAGCCTGAACTGCATAGCAAGACCCTCTCTCAAAAAAAAGACTTTAAAAAAGGTATTAGATCATCATGTATATGTGGTAGCTTCTTCCATGGAATTACTTGAATAATGGCAAAGAAATAGCAATAATCCTTGACTTCTGGAATTTTCACTAAATGTTTTCAGGTGCTTTGAGAACAGAGATGCTCAGATTTTTTCATACAGTTGTTCATTTGAGTCTACTATAAAGAGACCAAAGAATGCCTGGAAGAATTATTGAACTGTTAATACTCATAAGCTTAGAGATAGGAAGTCATAGTGAAAGATGTGCTCTCCTCCCCTGTATACATATAGTAGGGTACACAGAGTAATCTGCTGTCTCAGATGCTCTAAGTACAGTGCTATCAATAAGACAGAAACTGATTTAGCTTTTGTGTAGTAACCTGCTGGCTTCTGTTGATAGTGGGGCAGGTAGGTTCAGGAGGCTGTTTAAGGAGTTGTGCGCTTGGACACACACACAACCTCCTTCATTTGTGTCTCTACAGTTGATTTCCTGGAACTCTAGGAAGCACATAGGAAGAGAAGTGGAAGGAAGTCTGGCAAACAGTTTCAAAATAAGCAGATGAAGCGGTGTTGACAGCATCATTTTAATTTGCCTCCCCTTGTCCATGAATTAGTTGTCATACCCAGCTATGCATGAGATGGGCAAAAGGAATCTGTGTTGGGGTGGTCCTTTGCTCAGATGAGTATTTTACTATGAAGAAAGAAAGCAGCCTTTTGGGAAAAATTCCCAGATTTTCAAGATTTTCTATGCATTATAATTTTTAGAAACTTCACTGTATTTTTCTGAATAGCTGATATATCATGGCACAAATTCAGAAGGCACAATGGACATTTCTCTTTCTGCCTCAATCCCATAGCTATATTTATTCTCCTTGGAGAAAAATCTAAATTACTCTTTATTATTCTTATGACTTCTAATCATTAAACTGTAGTTAAATTATTCTAGATTTGTTTTCTTTTTTTTTTCAGTTTTCTTATATTTTAAGATACCTTGGTTTTGTTTGTAGCTTTATTTTTTAATGGGCTACTAGAAGTTTTCCAAAGTCAGGTACCATATTGTGTGCTCATTTTCTTTCCTGTGGTAGCTACTGTAGTTATCATATAAATAATAGGTAAAAAATAAATGTTGATATAAATTACTTTACTGAGAATATCAACAGTATTACAACTTACTAGCAAATGTTTGTAAACTGTTTTATAAAGGGTCATATAGTAAAGGTTTTAGACTTTGTGAGCCACTGGGTCTCTGTCATAGCTCTACTGTTACAGCAGGAAAACAATTATGTGAGCATGGCTTTTGTTTGTTTGTTTGTTTTTATGTATTTAGTACAGGGTCTACAGCATTTCACTACACAAATCTGACTTATAGTGATCCTCCTAGGTTTAGCGTCCCAAGAGCTACGATTATAGGCATGTGCCACCAAACCCAGTCTCAGTCACTGTCTCAACATGCCTTGGGGGTGGGGCCAGCATAACACTCTGGGGATCAAACCCCAGTCCTTGAGCCTGCCTAAGCAGGCAGTTGAGTCTGCTGAGCTATGTGGCCAGCCCAACATGGCTGTGTTCTGTTACAACTTTGTTTTACAAAGATAGCAGGTGGCAGACATTTGACCTATAGCCCATGCTTTGCAGACTTCTGCCTCTGGGTCTACACTCTCCTGTGTAGAAGTAGGAGTAAATTTAGATTTGTGGAACTCCGTTCTCATGGAACATGGAAATGGAAGTTAGGTAGGTCAGTGCTGAGGCTTAGGATGCATTACAATTTCTGTCTGATGTTTTATTGTATTTCATCTTATTCTCTGTGTTCTCATACAAAAAGAAAATAGTCTTTTTGACTCTAGCATTACATTGTTACCTCCTTGGTATCTCATGATAGCATGTAAAATTAATTTTGCTATCCTTCCGGTAGTATACAAGTAAGAATCCTCATTTTGAGAATTGACTTGAATGACAAGATCAGACTTTGTAGGTTTAGTACATAGGCTAATGATACAGATTAGAAATATACTAAGTGGGCAAAGAGATTGGAAGGAATTAATAAAACTCTATAATAACATCAGCCTCACCTTTGTTGCTGAGGCCACTTCTTCATGGGAGCCAGGTAGAATTCCTATCTTTGGATTTGAAGTGCCCTGTTCACATTTCCCGTTGTTCCTGTTTACCATTTTCATAATGCAAGTGACCAGATGAAATACTGTCTTCTTAACAAAGCCTTTCTGTATCATAGAACTGTGTCATAACATTTGTATTACTGTTGTGGCAGTTACCTATTTTATCTTTTCTTTGAAATAATACTAGTTTTCTGCTAGGCTCAAGGGTTTTCTTTTCCTACTGCATCAATTGTTGTGTATCCCTTGATATGTATGGTATACTTGACATAAACCTCTAACATTTATTTAGTTCAATGAGTTGTGATATACATATACAGCTGTGAAACCATCATTACAATCACAATACTAAAAATAAAGCTTCTTTTCTTTTTTGTTTTTGGCAGTTTAGGAGATTAAACCTAGGGTTTTCACACTGAGCTACATTGCCCTCCTCTTCCTCCCTCCTTCCTCTTCTGCTTCCTCCCTTCCCCCTCTTCTTCCTTTAAATTTGAGACAGGGTCTTGTTAGAGTTGGGCTTTAAATTGTGATCCTGTGCCTCAGCCTTGATGTGCTAGAATTATAGGTGTGTTCCACACCTTGCCTGGCTAAGACAACAAACATTTTTATCACTTCCAGAAGTTTCCTCAGGATCCTTGAAATCACTTTGACTCATACCATCTTCCAGTATAACCATATAACCTTCCTCCTATCACTGTAGCTTAGTTTGCACTTTCTGAAATTTGATGTCAATGGACTAACATTGTCTCTATTATTTTAGTCTTGCTACCTATCTATCTATCTATCTATCTATCTATCTATCTATCTATCTATCTATCTATCTATCTATTTCCAGACCATGGTTAAAACTCACAACCCTGCACTTGCCAGGGAGGCACTGGTGCTCTGGAACTGTCTCCCCAGCCCCTTAGTCTGGCTTTTTTACCTGGTGTAATTACTCTATTGATCCTTGTTATTTCACACTAGTGACTCATGTCTTTATTGATCCTTAAAGTTCAATTGCATGAATGAACCATATTTTGCTAGTCTATTCACTTGTTGATGACCATTATATTGTCTCCAATTTTTGAAGGTTGCAAATAAAGCTACTGTTACAAGTCTTTGTATGGACCTACATTTTTATTCAACTTGGACAAACACTTAAAGAGTAAATTGTTTTAATCATAGGATGAATATGTTTTTCTTCCAAGAAACTGCCAAATTCTTTCAAAATGAATGTACCATTTTATGTTGCCATCATAAATTGTATTAATTTCATTTATTCCACATTCTTATCAACATTTGGTGGCCAGGGAGATAGCTCTGTAGCACAAGTGCCTGCCTGGCAAGTAAAAGGTCATGAGTTCGAAGCCCAGTCCTACAAAAAAAAAAAAATTTGGTGTTATCCATCTTCTAATTTTTAGCTATGTAAATTGGTGTATAGTTGTATCTTAATGTATTTCTTTGATAGTATTGATGTTGAATATCTTTTCCTGTGGTTGCATTTGTGAATTGTTATGAACTTTTTCTTTTCTTTTTTAGTGTTGTGGGTAATCTTTGATCATTTTTTAAAAATTTGGTTTGCTGTCTTATACTTGTGTTATAATATGTGTTCATATATTCCAGATACAGTTTCTCATCTGACATACATCTTGTAAATATTTTCTTTGTGTCTGCCGCTTGTTGTTTCAGGGTGTTTTTGTGAGGAGACAGAGGGAAGTACTCCAAATTGAACCTAGGTTCTTTGTACTGAGCTGTTTCCCAGCCCCTTTTTATTTTCTGAGACATGGTCTGCCTAAGCTGCCAGGCTGAGTTACGGTTTCTTGACCTCCTGGCAGTGCTCTCAGCATACTGGGGCTACAAGCATGTTCACCACCTTGCTCAGCTCATTTCAGTTTACTGTATCTTTTGAAGAGCAGACTTTAAAATTTTATTTATTTTATTTTTTTCTTGTTTCAGAACCTTTATTTGTTTATTCACTCATTTTATGGCTGGCTCAGCCCGTCCAGAGGGCAGGGCTGGTGCAGCATGTGGTGCTGGGGATCGAACCGTGGTCCCTACAGCCGCCCAAGCTTTCCCAAGCAGGTGCTTTAGACCACTGAGCCATCCTGCCGGGCCCCAGACTTTAAAATTTTTGATAAGGTACAATTTGTTGATAACTTTAGGGTTTGTATATTAAGAATGTGTTGTATACCCCAAACAACCACAGACATTTTTCTTCTATGAGGCTTGAATTCATTTTAGGTTTTGTGTCTTGAATTGT
>PVJA010011806.1:0-53684 GCA_004027025.1 Myocastor coypus
TGTGTGTGTGTGTGTGTGTGTGTGTGTGTGTGTGTGTGTGTGTGTGTGTGTGGCTTTGGGAAGGGTGTGTCCTGTCGTGCCTGGGATCAAACTGCAGTCCCTGTGTACTTGACTAAGCTTGCCTAAGCAGGTGCTTAGACTGTTGAGTTACCGCATCAGCCCAGTACATGCTGTTTTGATAGACTCATATCATGTTCATTGGTTTAACATCTGAATATATTGCAAGTATATTCATATGCACACATATACACAAAATACAAAATGCTTTTTAGATTTATTTTTTTAATTGAGAACAAAACCTTTGTTGGCAGCAATAGATGTAATGATTCTTATGAAAATAAACATACTTCATGCCTGGTTTTAATTCATTGTGTGAAATAACTCAAAATTGGAATAGATCATTCCATAGTTCTCACAAAGTGAAATGACATATCAAAGAAGAGAGAAAGAAAGCACGAAAAGAAAGAAGGAAGGAAAGAATAAATGAAGGGAAAGAAAAAAAGGAAGAAATGTTGGAAGGAAGGAAGGAAGGAAGGAAGGAAGGAAGATATATAAGCATGAGTTATTTCTTTTAAGCTTCCTTCAGATTTTTTTGTCTTTATGTTAAATCATTTTCTATTTTATAAGATTTGGATGTATAGAGTTTTATACTAAAGATCAACTCTAAACTCCTTAGCAAAGGAGGTTACATATACACACGATAATAAGTAAGCCAGGTAAATATAGATCATGAGACTTGGATTCAAAGAATGATTTCTCCTTTGAAATACTGATTACTTCAAATAGAAAAATAATTCATTTCCACAATAATTTGTTTCCTAAGATCATCACCAAAAATAATCACAAATGGATGCCTTAAGACAATATAAATGTGTTTGTTTGCTGTTCTAATTCTGCATGCAAAATGTTGAAAGTCTTGGTACCTGGCTATTGTCGCTAAAAGAAAACCTATTTTCTGCTTCTGTCCTAGCCTTTGTTAATTTATCACAATTCTTTACAATCTTTAGTTTGTGGATGCATCATTACAATCTCTACATCTGTCTGTAGATGGTCGGCTCTGTATTCTGTTCCTTTTGATTTTCTTTTAAGAATATCAGTTCTGTTGGAATATGGGCCCATGTTCCTCCAGAAAGACCTTGTTTTAGCTTGTTCATGTCTATAATGACACACCGCAAAGTAGAGTCACATTCACAGGTACCAGGGATTATAATGCCAACCTAAATCTTCAGGGATGCAATTCAACACAACATGTTACAACAACACATTCTGAAAATGTGTATCATGAGTATCCATTGAAACTGAGATAAGATAACTGAGACAAGAATACAGCAGGCAAACCATGCAAGATCAAAAGTATCCACTGGTCAGTCATGGGGGCCAGATGTGGTGAACAGTATGTAGAGATACCCTGTCAAACTCAAGCTACACTGACTTTCAGTCATTCAAAGATGAAGCTTTAAGTCGCATGCTAACAAACCTAAGTGACCCTGCTTTTTTATTCTTTATCTCGACTTCAGAATTTATGAGATGAGTTCTTTGGTTAATGCCGATAAAAACATGATAAATAGCCTGAGATATTTCAATAACCTCCCTATAGATGTTTATACACAAGGAATTATGAATGAATTATTCGTGATGTCACTTAAAATGTGGAAACAATGATATTGAAGAATCAATTTCTCTTTGCTCAGAAAAGACCCAGTAAGCTGGTAGCACTTTACCTCAAATAAATTAATCGCTAAACTCATTCAAAATCTAGCTGTGGAGCAGCTTGGAAATCCTTTGTTGAAAGTAGTCATTAAATGTCAGAGGAAAATTATTTTAGTTAACCAGCTCTTATTCATGTGTATCTCTAGGGAAAGAAAGTCTTCAGTTCCTTTCAGACTCTGCTTTCCTTATCGATTTTTGCAGATAAGTTACTTCAAAGATGAACTCATATTTTATAAGTAATATTTTAGTTTTATAATTTCCTATCTGTTGTGGTAGCCTGCACCTGTAATCCCAGAGCTGGGTAGGCTGGAAACAGGAGGACCATTATGAGCCCAAGCTGTGTAGTGAGGCCCTGCACAAAATTAAAAATGATAACAATAATAATAATTTCCTATCAGATAAAAAGAATCATCAAACAAATTAATATGTATAAAGCAGAGCTAACTAGTGGTACTGTCCAAAATTAACTATCTTGTTGGATAGTATTTCAGTTTCCACTGATAACCACCTCTTTCCTCTATGGTTTCATCTAATTTCTGAAAGAAAAAACATGCAGTGATCTCACATATTACTACTGTAATAGTTGAATACTAAAAGGTAGGCAGAGTTTGTTGGCCTTGGGTCAGATGTCCAAGCTAATACAAAATCACCTGTAGGTATCTTGACTGACACATCCAGGCCAGAAAACATCAGTGTTTTTGTTTGTTTTTCAAGGATATCTTAAAAGATTTATTCACTAGCTAAATTTCTGGAGCAAAATATAGATTTATATTTACTATATTGATGTAGAGTATAAGCTAGATGTTACAAAAATGTTAGATTCTGCCTTTTCTGCATGATGGTAGGATTAGAAGACCTAGTGAAATAAGGATTTTAAAAATATATTTCACCTGCTACATGTGGCACAGCATAGTAACAGGATTATCTTGGCATGAAAGTTTTTGCTTTCTGGATTATAGTAAGGGAAATATTTTTTTATTCAATATGTTTAGGAAGAAAATGTAGAACAAAGAAAGCATTTATATACGTGAAAAGAAAGTAATTATACTTTATTATCAAGTTTACAAGTAGCCTAGTTAGTTATAAAGGAGTAGCTACACTATAATTGGTGAAAAAGAATTGTATAAAGCCAGAATACTATATAAGGAAATGTTAATATATGCAAAAGGAAGCATAATCATTTTCACCTTCTTCATCATGAAACAAAGAGAATATAGTCGTCATCTCTCTGTGATTCTTGCCCATTAGCAGGGAAGACAGAGGGAGATTTTTCCTATTTAACTGAAGGCAAAATTTGAAACAGGGAATGCTGAAGAACAATGAGGAGATTACGTTACGGGCTCTGAAGAAACAAAGGTAGGTAGGGCCCACAGGGAAAGCTATGATTCGCAACTTCTTGAGGAACATGCAGACAATGAGTGAGAATTCCAGAGTTATTCCCTTGAGATATTTATGGATTCACCCCAACCTCCAAATCCCTGAAAGTAGAGCAAGTGATTTAAAGGAATCTTTCCATAGAATCCAGAGTGTGGTAAGCATACTGTCCTGGAGGCCAAATCTCATTGAACACTAAGCAAAGGAGAGAGCAGACCTGAAGCAGGATTGCAGGAAATGATCTTCCAATCCCTACAACCATGTGTGTGTTCCACAGGTGTTTGTCTAATGCTTAGAGACAGGTAGGCCTCAGGAGAAGTCTAGGAATACTAGATTCCTATCTTTAGTCTCTTTTAGTCCTGTCTTTCAGAGCTCTTTTCACTGTGACAATCGCTTTGCTTTCTTCAACTTTTACAAGTACATACAAATTTCTTGGAGTGTGAAATGGCTTTGGGGTGAGCTGGAGGAAAGCCTATCTGGTAGCAGACATCAAAAATTATATATATATATATATATATATTTGAGAATTGAACTTAGGACCTCATGCTTGACAGATAGGCACTGTGCCTCTGAGTTGTATTACCAGCCTGATAGGCAATCTTAGACACAGAGATAGCAAAAGTGAGACTGGGCCAAGTATTGCAAGTACACACTTTAACACATGGGAAAATCTATCAGGGATAGGGAACCTTGGCCAAATTATGTAAGCTTTGTATCAGGAGAGTGACAAGGGTGTTATTTACAGAACACAGAAAGCAACAGGTTTTTGTGGATTTCTTAGACTAGATTAAAGTAACAATGTCCATTTACCAGGAGCATAGTTCCAAAAAATGTCCACTTTGAGGTACACTTGGGTGGTCATGGTCAACTTGACCTAGATAAAGTTGAATGTTTCTATGTCTGGAACTAAATTCCTGCACAAAATGTCTTTGTCTCATACTTGAAAGTCAAGTTTACAGGACCTACTGAGTTATTGTCACAGCAGTTATCACCATCCCCTATAAATGTCGTGGGCTTGTGACAGAGCTGAATAGTTTCCAGGGTTTGCTCTGCAAATAAAGTGCATAGGTGTGGCAGAAGACACATATCAGCTCCAGTGGTCAATGGCCCTGGCTTTTCCTGGGTCATAATCTTAGACAAACATTTCTTAACTTATCAGCATATCTACATGCAGAGCTGAATATAATCTGACCCAAGGGTCAGCACAGCAAAGGTTAGGGATATTTAGAATAGAATCAATAGAAAAATTATATATATAAAATTCTATAGGAGAATTAATTAGTTTGGTTCACAGGATCAGAAGTGAGAAACTACAGTGACTGTGTGCTGGAGAGCCTTTGTAGGAGCCAACAGCTTCTCAGCTGAGGAAATGGAAGACACAGGAATAAGAAACCAAGGGCAAGTCTGAGATGGAAGACCCAAGAGCTTCCTTGAATGCTGCTGGTGTGAGTTTTCTTTGAAAACCTAAAGAAATTAGAGTCTGGGCACCACAGATATGGCTGTACACCCATTTGACCAGAACAAGGCTGTCCAAAAGCATATGCATACACTGTAACTCTTGTAGTCAATCCAAGCTTCAAGCACAGTTTTCCCCACAGTGAGGGCGAGTTTCCTCCCTGAGTTTGCTGACCTACATGCCATTCATTTCTGGCAACACTGCACATATATTCCCAGACGTGTGCTTTATTAATCTGCTACACATTTCTAAATCTAGTTAAGTTAATGTATAATAATTAATGGTCACAGGGGTAGATGAAATGCTAAGATAAACATATCATCTTATCTGATTTTAGTCACCCACCCACATAACCAAAAGATATACTAGTGTTTCCATCAGAAGCAGCTTTCAGTCTCCTGGGGGAAAAGTCCAGGCAATTGGTACCACAACACTCATGTCAAAGGTGTCACCTATAGTGAAGTGAGTGGAAAACTAATACTGCACTTGGAGGATGAGTGATCTCCAAAACTTGCAACTCGCAACTTAAGTAGACTTCGAGAAAGTGAGGTGAGACGCTTTAAGCTTTTTTTTTTTTTTTTTTTTTCCTGCTAACATTTTCTCATCTTATATGAACGTTCTTATCCTGAGGTTTAATCATGTCTTAATATGGTTCTGCAGACACTTGCCTTGCTAAAAGCATTATAACCTCCTACTCTCTTCCAGGAGTTTGTTTTGACACCTCAGTGCTCTGTTCTGATATCACCCCATTACTGTGGTCTCTAGTCATTTCCTTGTGTTTATGGTAAAAGAATTCTGCGTCTGGTCATGACATAGTAGTACTGCAGTCTTATTCTCTTGCTGAAAGCTTTTGGCTGTATTCAGTTTTACGAGGGATTTAGTTTACAAGTTAACATACAACAACAGCAACAACAACGAAAACCCTAAATATATCATGGAAGGCTTTCTAAAGGCTTAAAAATCATCTCAAGTCAGTGAAAAGTTCCCTACATGTTGTGAGTGTGAGGGGGAAGAATGTGTTCCTCAAATGTGAGGGATTGCTGAGCTGAAGACAGGTGAGAAGAAGCAGGTACAGAAAAGCTCTCTGCTCTCCACTGTGTTCCTGTCCTCTTTCTAGCATGAAAAGTAAAGATTAACCAGAACTGATAACTTTGTGAGCTTCTGAATGGTACAAGGGAAGTTGTGTTAGTGATCTTTGCATTGCTGAGACAGAGTATTGGATTTACACAACTTAAAGTGGGGTGTGGTTTTGGGGGGTGTTCATGGCCAGCTGGCTCTGAGGCGCGAGGTGTTATGGTGGAAGACTCATGGCCAAGGAAAGCCAAGTAGGAGGAGAAGCAGGAATGGCGATGACGTCCTCCCAGAGCACCTTCAGTGATTCACGTCCTTTTGTATCCCACCTCCTACTTAGCTACAAACTCCGGCAAGATTAGAATCCCTGATAAAGCTAGCACCTTCATTAATCCAAAAGCCCCACCTTTGAACGCAGGAGACTTCCAGGAACATTTCTTAAGATCGAAACCATGAATGGATTCTATAGCAACAAACCACTTGCCTTCCTTCAAGTGACTTTCTCTGAAAACTCAAAAGTCCTTTTTCACTCTGTTTCTCTAAGCCCTCCCATTCTTTGTGAAAGACGGGATATGTATATGGAATTTGTAGCTCTTTGAGACATAAATCATTACTTTGAGAATTGTTCACTCTGGATGTCTCCTTGTGTATGTGAAAGATACATATTAACAAACTTCTGTTGATTTTTTTCTCACTAATCTATCTGTGGTAACAGGATTTGTCCTCCAAATAAGAACCTACAAGGATTAGGCTTCCTTTACTTGTGAGAATATTAGAAACTCTGATTATGCCTTAAATTCAATTCCAAAATTTTTGGCAGTTGAGAATAAAAAATGATTTCATAGTCTAAAAGTTTGCATTTCTACAAAAAATAATCACAGACATCTGTAAAGAAACTTGCCCTGTCCTATAATTATAGCCAAGAAGGAAATCATTGTATATTGTCACAGTGTTGCAGGAGACAAATGTGGTCTACTTAGAGCTGATAGATTTAATTATGATCAACATTAAATATGTTCCCTAGTTCCATGTTTATAAAAGAAAACATAATAAATACATGATGTTAGCATCTCAAAATCCATCTTGTTGTAGTCATAAACATAACATAAGAGACAATAAAGTTTATCCATAATTATTAAAGCAAAAATGTCACTATAAATTAGAGGCAATGGTACAATGTAGACCTAAGTTTACATTACCAAATAGCTTAAATAGGAGATTTTTGAATGTGTCCACATACATAATTAAGAAAAAGAACAAAGTCTTCTTGCAAAATTATTAAAGAATCTGAAATAATTTCATCTTCATTATGTTAATAGAAAGATGATAGATTGATGTTTAGTTATTTACATCAGAGCAGTTGGGATTGTTTAGATTTTTAGTATTTGCTAAAATTTGGTATATACCTCTATCAAATCTGGGGTAAATCAAAAGGAAACAAAAGAATGAAATTTATTATGAGTGCTGAAGGCCAACAACTTTGTCCTGGATAGGGGGTGTAATTCTCATTGGGAAGAGAAAGAAAAGTAGAACAGAAAGTGTTATCTAGATTTTCAGAAAATTGATGTTCACTTTGGCCCTGTCATTTCAGAAGCTGAACACATTTTGTTCCCCTTGGGTACATTTCTGCATCCTTGCCTAACACAAAAGAGTCAAAAAAAATGCACAGCTTCATGAGAATATACTGGGACTTTGCATAAATGCAGTTTTAGGAGAATGATCTTATAGTAGTTGTCCTGGTTTCTTTTACTTGTTTGGTAACGAGTGTTGCTTTCTTCCTTTCTGCTAATCTTATTGCTATTAATGTGCATTTCTGGTAAATATCAGTTTTTCTGCTATGTAATGCAAGGAACACTAGAATTTGCTCACACATAAAGTCACATTAAGGCTGAACACGATAGTGACTCAGGGCTGTAATTGATGACCAGCTGAACAAAATGTGAATACCCAGGTTAGGTTATGTTGTTTATGGGTCACTAGTCAAAAATAATAATTGGAAACATGTATTCCCTCAGTACAATAGGGTCAAGGGCATAACTTTTGCAAGCTATTTATGTTACTGCAAGAATTCTCTGTTCTCAACATTACTGGAGTTTATATAAATGGTCATTAGGAAAAACTTACTCCGTGGAAGAAAAGAACATTTTGTTCTTAGAATGTTTTCACACAGCCACCAAAGAGACTGAGGAAATTGAGAGCAAGGGAGGGAGACTCACATTTTTGGTAAATCTCAATACAAAAGGCTTTATTAATGTTTTAAAATCTTGACTGTAATTAACATTTCCAAATTGCATGCATCTCATATTTCATACTGAGGCTTTGATTCTCCATACTGAGAATATGAAAACCTTAATTTCACAGGAAGAAATTTGCTTAATTTGGACTTTAAAAAAATGTTTTTGAAACAAGGTCTTACTATCTAGTCCAGGATGGTCTTTAATTCACTGTGGTGAATTAAATTGAAATTATAGTGATCTTCTTGCCTCAGCCTCCAGAGTGCTAGGATTACAACCTGGTTTTAAAGAAAGAATATTTCTATCCTCACATCTTCTCATCATCACCTTACATAATGTTTTTTTTCCATTTATAGTTTTAGATGTGGTAATTCTTAAACAAATTATAGTAAAAATCCACTCCACTCTACAGTCAAATAGAAAAGATGCCTTTAGTACAGTAATGGGTTGAGTTCACTTAGCAATGTCATATAATCTACGACTAAAACTACCTGCTCTCCTAAATTCATATTGAACACATAGCCTAACATGGCTTGAATTTTAATTGGCACTTGTAATGCTAATCTTTTTTTTAATGTTAGATTTTGAAATTTAATTTCAAAACTCATTTGGAGAGAAATCTTATTCTTTGTACTAAGTTCTAACTTGAAATATTTCGTGTATCCATGACTTTTAATGAGTTTCATAATGTTAAAGTACTACTTAATAATTATTTGCCTCTCTAGAAACTCATAAAAATACATAGATTTTAGATTTGTAGAAGAAATCTAAAAGGCATTGAAATTAATCATTGTGATTTATGTTAAAATACCATTTTTTATTATTGCAAAAGTATGTGTAATATTTTGGGGGTCTTTGGGGTCTCACGATGAGAATGACCCTGCTTCTGAGGTTCAAAGTAGTATGGTTCCAATATTGAGTCTTATTATTTTTTTTGAATTTTATGCCTGACTGACTCCTCCCTGCCCAGAACATCTTAGTCATGGAAAATTTCTGCCTGGCTCCTCCATGCTTTAGACTTATAAAACACAGAAAGAGATCCTTTAAACAAAGTATGCTCTCAAAAAAGCCGGTGGCAATAATTTCTTCTCAGGCAATTCAGCTGTTCACTCCTCTCAAGGGCCTCTGGGTCCCAAGCACCCAGAAACCTAACAGTGACACCCCTGAACTCTTCTGCAAGAAGAAGCATCTGCTCTTGAAGAAACAATAGTACCTGGAAACATTTCATAAGAGGATGAGTACTGACAGAAGAAGATACTTACTCTTGAAAGATGAAATTGCATTTAAGGGGAGGAAAGTGAGGAAGGCAGCATGCCATTTAGCCAGTCTGAACCTAGTACAGGGCTTCAGGAAGGCAACTAGGAGGACAAACACCCAGCTACCAGGACAGGAAGATGAAATTTCATACCATGAACTACAGGGCAAGGGGGACACCCTGGATGTAAATAAGAAATGATATGACATTTACACTTTGAAAAGAATACACTTGTACAGAAAGAATAGATGTAAAGATTCAATAAATCTAAAGAGGGTAAACTTTTTGATCAAAAGAAACACCTTGAATCTTTAGGGAAAATTCGGGAAAACTCTGATAAGAAGCTGAACTAAAACACAGAAGAGAAAAATAATTAAGAAACATGTGGCATCTGAACTGAGAGAAATGTAAATATTATTGGAAAAGTGGGTAGAGGAGCAGTGAGGGATTGAGACTATCAATTGAGGGTGAGGGGAACTGTGTGGCTTCCTTTCTGAGAAAGGAGGAATGCAGAAGTGAAGTAGATATGAGTGAAGGTAATGGGGTGGCTGCCACTCACACAGAAGGATGACTCTGGAGTGAATTCTTTGAAGTTCAGGGAAGAGATGGACTTCCAGTAAAGCTAAAATCTTCAAAGTGGAACATGTCACTTGGCTAGATTTGAAGAGAAAATTGAGAGGGCTGGAGCACTAAGGGAAATCTGAAACTTTATGGAAGAGAGAAGAGACAACTTCAAAGACAACTAAGGAGGTCAACCTGGAGGACAGGAGAAAACTCATGAGGAGAAATCAAATAAAGCCAAAAGGATAGTGAATTCTGTTAAGCAGTATTCTTTTCCTGAACATTCCCTATGTACTTAGGAGTATGGGAGACATAGAAGAAATCCAGGCTGAGCCTGACTGCAAGGAGCTGATAGAAAAATGGAGAAAATTTTGAGTGTGGAGTAGCAGCAGAAAATGCCACCCTAAACTGTCATTCTGGTTTAAGGATTATTATTTTGAACTGAAGATTGTTGAGAAGAAGCATATAAAAGAAAACTTGTCTGCTTTTCCAAATAGCACTAAGGAAGTCATGAATGTGTAAGGGTTCATGTGTCCTCTATTGGGAGGGACAGAAGTTAATTACCTTGGGCAAATGTGGACTCATAGCATGTGGAACAGCGCTGGAGGAATCTACACAGCACATCTTGCTATGCAGCTCTCCAGCATCCCCAAACCCTTGTCCAGATCAGTCAGATTCATAGGAAGTCAAGAGTTATAACTGCTGGGTCGGATGTTAAAGTACAGTTGAGAGTCAGGCTTCCTGATTAGCCTGTTGGGAGGGGTAGATTGTGAGAGTCAGGTGCTCAGAAAATCCTTTGTACCTTATGAGATGCTGGAGTTACAGGAATTAAGTGGGAAAAATGTAGCATCTAGTTAGAAGGAGCACTGCAAAGGGCTGTGCTTCAGGAAGGGAAGAAGAGCTGAAATGTATAATACTTCATAAAGAGTCAAGAGATAAATGTACGGTTGTTCTAACCTATAGGACTATTGACTTAATTCTTACTGAATGTCAATGTTGCAACAAAGAAGGGGAACTGTTGACAGCACAGTTGGATACTTTCCACGTATCACTGACTGGAGAGAATTCTGTGGAGGTGTGCGCACTTTACCCTAAGGCAGTGGTTCTCAATCTTTCTAATGCCATGACCCCGCAATACAGTTCCTCATGTTGCGGTGACCCCAAACCAAAAAATAATTTTGGTGGCTACCTCAAAGCTGTAATTTTGCTACAGTTATGATTTGGAATGGCTTTAGGCGACCCCCTGTGTTTTGCTCATTCGACCCCTACCAGGGTCACGACCCACAGGTTGAGAACTGCTGCCCTAAGGGGTGTGGGAAAGAGCTAAGCTGAGGCTGTCGTGGTTCAGCAAACTCTTGGAGACTGGGGCAAAGGCAGCCCAGCAGGTGTCTAGCCTTGGTGGTCCTCCAACATAATTATAGCACAGAAAGCTCTGAGAATGGTACACTTTCAGTGTTCTTATGTTCTTAGCAAAGCATGGAGACCTTGCGTATTTGTCTGTTGCACACTTCTTCCTTTTTGCTGTGTGTAAATAAAGATGCAGACCTGCCTGAGTTGTCATTGCATCTACAGCAGAGAGCTCCAACCACACCCAGTCTCAGCTCTTCTTTCATGTGTTTTATTTCTTCTTACTCTCTCATTGTTCCCTCTCAGTATCCTCCTGCATGTTTATGTTATGGCAAAGGGCCACACATAAGATGGAACATTTTGTCTAGATTCTCAGTACTGAGAATTCAAGATAAATGATGAGGAAGTCCCTGAAATCCTCACAAAGTGCAACCATCGCAGTGAGTCATGATGCAGCCATCATCTTCTGCCTAGTTCCTCAGTATACTTCTTCTTGAGAACCTTGCTTTGTAACCCAGTGAATCAGGCTACCTTTCCAGTAAGTGCAAAGCCAAGAAGTGACGACAGAATGGAGAATGCCTAAGTAGCAGCATCCATTGAGAAGAAAGTCGGCATCTTATAAAGGTGGAAAATGTTCTTCTGGAACAAAGGACAAATAGGGATTTTACTTGGAGAACTTCCACATGTTCATACAGAAAACAGGTTATGAAAGGAAACATTTATAAGTATTTAGTTCGGGATCCTGAGAACGGTGGAGAGCAATGTTTCTGGGTTGAAACAAAGAATACAGCTTTGAAGGAAGTTCATGACAGAGTATTCTACTAAACGTTCCTGCCTTTAATGATAGTTAGCAGGTTCTTGCTAGATATGATCAGAGGAGAGGGCCAAGTCTCACACTTTCAATGGCATGATCCGTAAATGAATAAGTTTGACAAATGCATCAGTTCCATACCTTGTGTTAAGGAATTGCCTTACACATTGCTTATAAAGGCTTCTCAAGAGTGAACTTTTCCTGAAGACCAAGGAGAACCACAGATCTCAAGTCAATATTTCAGCCCCTAAAGCCCATAATTTCTTTTATTTCTCAGAGCAAATTAACAAAGAATTTCCTTTCTGTGCTATCTTATCTCTGATAATAGCAGATGCATAAACATGCTGGGGGTTCTCAGGGTGCCAGCACCACTTACTGCTATAGCAGAACTGTAATCTGACTGGCTTTAGCCAGGATCCTTGATATCACTCTAGAAGCCCAGACCGGGAAAGAATCATAATGAACTTTGAGATGTACCTTGAAAAGAAAGGAGACTAGCCAGTGATTTTAAGTCATGAGAGATTCACTCTGCTGCTTACCAAGTTTGACTTTGGAAAATAGGTACTGTAGGGTAGTCACTCAGTTCCTGGCATAAATCATAGAAATGATGAAAGTCTGAACTCATGAAGGCAGCCCCACAGTTGCTGAGAGGAAGGGGTAGCAGTCAACCTCTTCAGATGGCAAGGTATTCACAGAGCCATGAGACATTGCATGCATTTTAGAGCACTGAATATATCTTGTAAAGGCTCTGGCCAGTAAATATGTGCCATTATTAGGGTAATGAGTAGCTTATAAGACATTCCAGCATTACAACCATGAGGTTGCTGATCACCAATGAAGAGAAAGCCTTGGGCTCTGTGCAAAATCTATTACAGTTTTCCTGCCATCACATTTTGCAATGTGTCCTAATAATGATCTCATCATAGAGAAATACTTAGAGGAAATGCTTTTACGAGTCATGGAGAATCAGAGCTCCTCATTAGTGTTTAAGTACCATGAATGTTTATGACTGTGATCATTCTTTTGTCATGAATATTACCCCATTATGTTGAAATGTTTTATTCTGTTGATAAAAAAAAATACTGTGAACTGAAAGTCCAAATTATTATTACTGCTGTTATTGTTATTATTAGAGCATTTTTAGAATTATCTCATTTAAATGTATTTTTTTGCAGATTTACTATCTTGCAATTCTGTTTTTCTGGTCTCTTCCATTCCTTAATATTGTTGTGAATTTTTCTTTTACCTGATCTCACTAATAATAAAAGAATCTATGAAAGGTATACTCAGAATATGAAGACATTCCTTTTCAGTAATCTCATTTTAATAAGCTTATTTCTTATAAAAACCAAGTAAGAACATGGAGTTTATTTTCCATGCATCTATGTGAATGTCTAAATTATATCTGTGTGGTAGAGGTTGAAAGCTGAACAGTATGCTGCTTACACACTGTAGACCCAGAAGGAAAAGTGAATTCTGTTCCACTCAGAGTCCATCAGGCCAGTAAATCAGGGGAGTTGGTGAGGCAAGATCCAGGCTAAACCAATGTCTCAGGTCCACAGTTAGGAAGAGAGCACATTTGTCCTCTATCCAATTTTGTCCTGTCCAGGTCTTCCTGGAATTAGATGGCAGCCACCCACGTTGGGCAGTGCCATTTGGTTTGCGGGCCTAAAACTGCATGTGCTGACCTCATCTGGAAACACCTCAAGATATAGTTAATGTAGGTGGCTACATAGCTGTGTAACGCATAAGTTGTGTGAAGTTGCCACTCAAGCTTATACCATTACACCTCTGCAAAAATTTTGTCTAGGTAAGCAAGAACAATGTGATGGCAATACTATGAGGAAAATTCTGCTTTTATCTTTAAACTACTATAAAGCATACCTTTCTCCAGAATATATATTCAATATATACTATGAAAACCAAAAATATGTTTAACAGTAAGCATCCTTGACAAAACATTTGCATCCTCACAGCAACCAAGATTACTGTTAAATATGCAAACATTTCCATATTTATTGTAACTAAAATATATTTGCAATAAGCTCCAAACACAAATAAATACTAATAGAATGTCAGTCTTCTTCTTGTAAATTTCCATAATAATTATTATCAAATATAATTTCTACTTCTGAAGTTAAAATTTAATAGATGTTAATGTAGATAATAAACATGAAATTAAATTTTTTAGTAGCAATCTTGCTTGCTGAAAAGTATTTCTACATTTGAGTAACAAAATCTATTTACACATACAATTCAGCAAGAGAAAATGATAGATGTTTCTGATGTGGCATAATTGCAAAATCTAGATTAAAAATTAATCACCTTTTATTTTAAAAGAAAGCTCTTTAATATCATCTTTTGAAATTGCCAGTAAAGGTTTTTCTCTAGGAATATAATTTTTTAAAAATCTTATTAGTTCTAACCACTCAAGTGAATATACAGTTCTGGAAAATTTACTCATTTATACTGCTACCCTTTCTAAAGGTCAACAAATAATTTCTACTTCCTCATCAGAGTATTTCTTAATATAGTCACATAGTTTAGAAGCACAGAAAGCCTTGAGTGCCTGTACATCAACAGAAGTCTGTTGTAGCCCAGTGGTTTTCCTCTTATATTATTGGATAAATAAATCTATCCAAAGTATGATAGAAAAACTTGTTGTCTCACACTCATACATTTCAAAAATTTTAAAAACTAATTCTACAAACAAGGACAAAAGAAAATACATTAATCAAACACCCTGTCCAAATTTACTAAGTTAAAATTCTTATTCTTTAAAAATAACTTTTATAAAAGAACTCAGAATTGTGCCAATAATCAAAGCAAATAAAATGCAAACATCAAATGTCTACAGTGCAGCTACTGAGAAAGGGACTTTTAATGCTAAGATATATCAGTCAAGAACGACATCAAAATAGAATAATTAGAGTTCTGGTTATGGAGGACATTAGATTTCTAATGTTTGCCCTCAGGGATCTTAAAAAGTTAGGACAAAGGGAGAATGGCAATGTTTTCTGTCTTGGTTACTGCCTGTTAAACATGTCAGTGGTGAGCTTATGGTCATAGAAAGCTCAGCTTCTGAGTATGACAGTGAATTCCTCAGGAAGCAATTTGACAGTATTCAATAAAAGTGACAGTAGGAAGGAAGATTTACCAAGTAATATCACATGTAGATATTTCATTCATAGACTCAAGAGAATCTCAAATTCAACTTTAAATGAGAATATGTAAACAAACTATAAAAGAAAAAAAAAGGAAATCAAAACATGGAAAAAAGACAAAGGTAAGATCATATTTTTTAACCAATCTCTTATACCTGTAAAATATGCATAGTAAAATGTTGTCTTCATGAAATAGAATAAGAATCCAGGGAAAAAGAAAAAAAAAAAAACAAACAAGTAGGCAATGAAAAAATTCTTTATGTAAAATATGAAGCAGATTTTTGTTTTTTAAAGTCATGGAAGGTTAGACAACAACTAGAAAGAAACAGTACACAACTGAGAGAGCTGAATAAAATAAATCGAGTATTTTTTAAACTAAAACAAGTATGGGGAGATGTGTTTGTTCATTTCTGTGGCACTGGAGAATTCATATATATCTACATCCCTGGCTTTGTTTGTTTGTTTATTTCTTTGTTTCTTTGTTTCAAAATTTTCTGTTGAGGTAGGCTAAAATGTTCAGGTTGGGCTTCATTGGGATTCTCCTGCCTTGGTCTCCTAGAGTTCTGGGATTAAGAGGATCTGAATTTTGCAGGTAGACAACTACTTAGCACTGTGAAAAACAGAATAGTCTGCAGGAGAGTTGTATATATGCTTGCTCCTGCTACAGAGTGTCCAAAAAACTATATATGCACTTAAAGAAAAGAAAAGCTTGTATAAATATTTTAATACTAAATTTATTGAGATCTTCTGAGATAAATAAAAATGACCTTTGCCCTCTAAAATTAAAAGAATTGCCAACAGTGGTAAGCACTAGCTTCCAGACATTTATCAGACTGGTGAACTATTGCTTGGGTAGCCTTGGTGACTGGATGGTTACACATGCATTTTCCATTTTTTTTTTTCTAAATGCCAACAGCATAGTAGGTTTTCCATGATATGATATCACTTAGGGTATCTGTTGAAAAAGTATCATACAATTTTTATTTTCTTGAAGTGTAAATACATTTCGATTTTTTGTAGATTTAATACATGAAAGTGATGGTGGCTGCATCTTCACTAGGCTCCTCCTGTTTTTAAGACCAGGTTACAAACTCATAGCAATCCTCCTGCCTCAGTCTACCGAATGCTAGGATCACAGGCATGCACTATCACATGCACTATCACAGGTATGCACCCAGCAAATCTACCACTTTTAATGGTGCAATGCAATATACAGCAACATATACTTAAATGTTAAAATGGATAAAAAAAAAACCTCTGTGAAGAATTCATGAATATCTCTACACAAACGTGGTATAAACTATGCATGGGGTGTGGTTTTCTCCGACAGGGAGGCGCAGGGTAGTCTAAGGCTCTGCAGTAGTGGCCACTGAACTTATTTTAATATATTTAAAAAGTATGAAATAAAGATATTGAAATGTGAACACTTGAGAAACTCTTTCTTTATACTATTTTCTTTTTGATTTTTTGTATTTTAGGGAAGGGTCTACAGGGTGTTCAAGGTCTCACTACTAAATCAGACCCATAGTGATACACCTGTTTACAGCCTCTCAAGAGCTGGGATTACAGGTGGGTACCACCACATCTAGTCTCAATTGCCCTCTTAGCAGGCCCAAGGGGCAGAGCCCACTCAGCAGACCTTGGGGTCAAACCCCTTGGCCCTGCACCTGCTTACAGGCACTTTAATCTGTTGAGCTATTTGGCCAGTCCTCTTGGTATTATTTTCCAAAATATTTTTATTCTTCAAGATAAATATTAAAGATTCTAACGTAATGTAAAGTGACCGTATTATTATTAACATTGTGCTGTCCTGGACAGCTTCTGTCTAGGTGCCTAAGGCAAGACTAATTGCCTCCATCTATCAGCACCAAATACAGCCAATTAATGTTTTTTGAAATTGAATAGAAATCCTAACATCAGCAAAACTGGAAACAAAAGTTAACATTGGTTGTCAAAATTCACTGTATCTCCTAGTACCAAACTGACAAGCCATTGTTCCTAGAGATTAATACAAGCTCTTGCTAACTGACATCTTCTCTTATAAAACCTTTTTTCAAAAGTTTGTAATCCAGTTTTCAAACTCTCAAATTTCTCTACATACTTTTCCTGTTCAGAAAAACATGGACATTCATACAGCCCCCTTTCTTACATCTTGAGGTAGCTGATATTGTCATATGGTGACCAACCGTGGTACGGTGTGAGCAAGTTCATCATGACCGATTGTCCTTGAACTAGAGCCACTAAGGTCAAACACAGGAATTCTGCAAACATATAACATACATCATATATCGTTTATAATGATCTTAGTACTAGCCATATATGTATGATCTCCAAATAAAATCACATTCATCATTAGTATGAGAACTGGAAAAAGTAAGAAAAATCTGAAAGTACAATACATACTATGAAAGGGAAAGGAAAGAATCTGTTCAATGAAAGGGAAAACCTTGAATCAGGGTAAGGAAAAAAGAAAGAAGGGAAAAAGACACGATTATGTACATACGCAGGATGGGTCAGATAATTGTGCTGTTGAATTCTGCTGGTCTACTGGGTGGAGCAGTTAACATTTGAATTCTTTTAATTGTTAAAATTTGTTAAAACATCTTCTCCTTTTTGATTTCCTATGTTTTTAAAGCCAGCTTTTCAGGTTTATCTGGTATCTTAAACAACTAATTTGAACATAACATTATGCAATACAATAACCATTGTAGAACTTACATTACTTTGTTTAATGAAAATTTGCACTGTTTCTAATGTTGTTGTTTTACCATTCTGTATTCTTTTTTTTTCCTTTTTCTTTTTTCTTTTTTTCACAGATGTCGTTCTGCATTTATTCATTTACGCACAAAAATCTACATTTATTTAAATACATCTTCTAGAATACTATCAAAATTCTCCAAATCACAAATTCTGACTTGAATTTCTTTTTATTTATTTATTTTTTAGTTTATTTTTAAAATTACTTTTAATAAAAGGTAACAGTATGAGAGTTTCAAAACATGATAGTAGCACACTCGCAGTAATTGCCACACTGCATATTGTTGTCCTCAAAAACACATACACAGCACAAGGTGTACACGTGATAAATTTTCTAATCAATATTGGTTCAGAAAAGAAGTTTTCTTCTCTTTGAACGAGGAGGAAGTAGTTGTATACATAGTCCAATGTTTCATAATTGCAGTGGGTTACCAGTGAAACTGGCAATGTTGAGGGCTGTTGATTTAAGCCTCTTACAGCTCATCATACTAATCTAGCTCTGCGTTTTATGCCTCGTAATTAAGGTGTTCTGTTGGGTGATCAAGTGCAAGTTCAACTAAGACCTGTCTAACAAAACTTTCATTATTTGTATTTTCCAAGGTCAAATCTCCTCAGGATTAACTTTGGAACCATATACAGTGCTTTGTAGAACTGTTGTCAGGATCAAACTTCGGGAGGAATCACAACCATTACTTGACCAGTTTGCTCGCTGTGAAAGCCTGAGAGAATGTTTTCTCCCAAGATGACTCTGCTTAGACACACTATACTTTAATTATCTCTTTCCCCTGAGGTCCCATAATCTCCTTGACCGGAAAATTTGGGACACCACTGAGTTCTAGGATGTTACAGTACAGGTTCTCTTATGTCCTGAGTCCTCACTGACTTTGAGGGGCTAGAGCCAAAATGATGGCTATCCTCGTAGACCTTGTTTTTCTTCAATTTTTGGTCTGTTACCTTACATTCTAAATCCTCCAGCAGAAAAGCTCCATGATACAATTACTTTATAACATAGATAATTGAGCTCAACCTCACTGACTTTCTAAATATCATACATCTTACACTTAGTTTGACTTTGGTATTTTCCTTCAATCATTGATATCCTAATAAATCTCTACATATTGTGATAAAAATAGTTACACAGTTTTACACGGACATTTAGAAATCTAAGGATGTACAAAATTGTAGCCTGTCAAGCCTATGGCATTTTACCTAGTCTCTTATTCTCAATTAATACCCTTTCTAATTTTTTATTAACCAACCATTTACTTGAGAGAGATTATAGCAGTAACTGAGTTTACATTAGAAGCATCACACATGTAAAAGTCTCGAATGACATGCATTCCAAGTGTAGTTTTAGTGTTGCTTCAAAAATCTTTGATTTCCTTTCAGCTGTGTTATGCCTTTCCATTTTTATTTCTTTTTTAGATTTCTTATACTAGGGAGACTATACGATATTTACAAATGTATGTCTGGCTTATTTCACTTATGAGTATATGTTCAATATATATACATTTATATATGAAGTGTTCCAGTTTATCATTCTTTATAGCTGAGTAATATTCCATTACATAAAAATACCACATCTTTTTTAACCATTCTGCAAATGATAGGCATTTTGGTGGTTTCCAAGATTTGCCTATTACAGATTGGGCGGCTACAAACATAGGTGCACAGATATCGCTATCATATGAGATTTTCATTTCTTCTGGGAAAATTCCCAGGAGGGGATAGCTGAATTGAAAGGGATTTCCAGTTCTAGTTTTACAAGGAGCCTCCACACTGCTTTCCGTAATGGTTTCACTAATCTGCATTCCCACCAGCAGTGGAGAAGGGTTCCATTTTCTCCACAGCCTCTCAAGCATTTGTTCCTGGTTGATTTCTTTATGATAGCCATTCTTTCTGGCATGAGATGATATATAAGTATTGTTTCAATGCACTTTTCAAAATGGTTAGCGATGTGGATCATTTCTTCATGTATTTATGTATTTATAGGCTTGCTGAATTTGTTTTTCTGAGAAGTGTGTGTTCATCTCAGATGCCCATTTCTCGATTGGGTATTTGAATTTTGGTATCCTAGTGGTTTTCAGTTCTTTATAGATTATAGATGGCAGACCTTTGTCTGAATATTTATTCGTTAAAATCTTTTTGAAATTTGTGGGTTGTCTTTTCACTCTGTTGATAATTTCTTTTGATGTGCAAAAGCTTCTTAGCCAGAGGAGGTCCCATTTGTTGATTCTTTCAAGTGTTTAATGAGCATTTTGATTTTTGTCCATGAATGTTTTCCCTACCCAGATGTCTACAAGATTTTCTCCCACTTTCTCTTCCAGCAGTTTTAATGCTTCTCTTTTAATATTTAGATCCTTAAACCATTTTGACTTTAGTGCATGGTGATAGACTAGGGTCCAGTTTTAGTTTTCGGCATGTAGAGAGCCAGTTTTTCGAGCACCATTTGTTAAAGAGGCTATCCTTCTTCCAGTAAGCATTTTTGGCCCCTTTATCAAAGATGAGATGGCTGAGTGTGTTTGTATTTTCTTCTGAAACTTCTAATCTATTCCACTGATCCTCAAGTCTTTTTTTGTTTTTTTTTGCCAGTACCATGCTGATTTTATTACTGTAGCTTAGTAGCATAACTTTAAGTTAGGAATTGTAATGCCTCCAACCTTTCCTTTGTTACCGAGAATTGTCTTTGCAATTCTGGGTCTTTTTTGGTTCCCAATAAATTTTAGGAGTGATTTCTCAGGTCTGTGAAGTATATTGATGGTATTTTGATAGGAATTTCATTAAATCTGTATAACAATTTAGGGAGTACAGCCATCTTCACAATGTTGATTCTTCCTATCCAGGAGCAAGAAATATCTTTCCATTTTCTGAAATCTTCTAGGACCTCTTTTGTCAGATTACTATAGTTTTCATTCAAAAGGTCTTTTACTTCCTTAGGTAAATTCCTAAGTATTTCATTTTCTTCAGTGCTATCATAAAAGGTACTATTTCTCTAATTTCTCTCTCAGTGTGTTTATTATCTGTGTAGAGGAATGCTATTGACTTTTGTGTGTTGACTTTGTACCTGCTGTGCTATTGAATTTGTGTACTAATTCTAGTAGCTTATTGGTGTAATTTTTTGGGTCTTCTAAGTAAATTATCATGTCATGTGCAAATAGTGATGGTTTTACCTCTTCTTTACCTATTCTTATTCCTTTTATTTCTCTTTCTTGTCTAATCACTGTAGATGATAATTTCAGAACTATATTGAATAGGAGTTGTGATAGGGGACATCCTTGCCTTGTACCAGATCTGAGGATAAAAGACTTCAGTTTTTCCCCATTTAGAATTATGCTAGCTGTTGGATTGTAATAAATGTTTTTCATCATGTTGAGGTAGAGGCCCGCTATTCCAATTTTCTGTACGACTTTGACAAAGGCCTTTTCTGCATGAGATGAGATGATCATGTGATTTTTGGCATTGGTTCTAGTGATATACTGTATTGTGTTTATAGAATTTCATATATTGAGCCATTTTTGCATCCCTGGGATGAATCCTACCTGGTCCTGGTGTATAATATTCTTGATGATTTGTTGAAATCTAGAGGTGAGGATTTTATTGAGGATTTTTGCATCTCTGTTCATGAGAGATATTGGTCTGTAGTTTTCTTTTCTAGTTGCATCTCTCTCTATTTTTGGTATTAGTGTAATACTTCCTCTAGGAATGATTTTGGAAGGATTACTTCTTTTTTGATTCCAGTGAAGAGTTTGAGGATTATTGGGATTATGTCTTCTATATATTTTGTTTAGAATCCTATGGTGAATCGATCAGTTCCCACACTTTTCTTTATTGGTAGGCTTTTTATTACATTTCCTATTTTATTGGCTGTTATTGGCTTATTGAGAATGCTCACATCTTTTGATTCAGTTTTGGTAATTTGTACTTTTCTAGGAATCTGTCCATTTCATCTGTGTCTTCAATTCTGTCAGAGTAAAGTTTCTCAATGTAGCTATTTATGGTACTCTGTATCACTGCTGGGTCTGTAGTACTTTCACCCTTTACATCCCTTACTGCTTGAATGTGAGACCTTTCTTTCCTCTTTTTGATGAGGTTAGGGCTTTATCAATGTTATTTAATCTTTTAAAAAGCCAGCTGTTGGATTCATTGATTCTTCATGTTGTATTCTGTGTCTCAATTGATTTAATTTCTGCTGTAATCTTTATAATTTCCTGCCATCTTTGGGATTTGGATTTTGTTTGCTCTTTGGTTTCTAGTCTGTTTTGGTGCTGCTTAAGAGTATTTATTTCTTCCCGTTCTATTTTCTTAATGTGTGAGTTCAGAGGTATAAATTTCTCTCTGAGAACTGCTGTCATTGCATCCCATAAGTTCTGATAGACTGTGTTTGAATTCTCATTAAATTTTAGGTATTGTTTAATTTCTTCTGTAACCCACTGGTTGGTGAGAAAAGTGTTGTTAAATTTCCATGTAATCCTGGAGTTCCTATGGTTTCTTTTGTCATTTATTTCCAATATGATTGCACTGTGGGGAGACAATATGCATGGAATTATTTCGTTTTTCTTGCATATACTTAAGCATGATCTGTGGACTAATGTGTGGTCTATTTTAGAAAATGTCCCATGTGCAGCTGAAAAAAAATGTGTATTCTTAAGTGATTGGTTGGAGCACTCTGTGTATGTCCACTACTTCCAGTTGGTCCAAGTTCTGGTTCAGTTCTGCTACTTCTTTGCTAATTTTTTGTCTGCTTGACCTATCTTTTTCAGATAATTGGGTGTTAATTTCTCCTGTTAAGATTGTGGTATTGGATATTAGATTTTTCATGTCCATTAATGTTTGTGGTTATATAAGTTGCTGTTCCCGTGTGGGGTGCATACATATTCATGAGTGTAACCTCTTCATCTTGAATTTTTCCCCTAACCAATATGTAGTGTCCTTCTTTATTTCATTTGATCAATCTTGGTTTGAAGTTTAGACTGTCTGCAAACAGCACTACTATCCTTGCTTATTTTTGAGGTGCTGGAGCAAGTAGTATTGTTTTCCAACCTTTGACTTTAAGCCTGTGAGTTTCTTTATGAGTTAAGTGTGTATCTTGTATACAGCACATTGTCGGGTTTTGTTTCCTTATCCACTCTGCAAGTCTACTTCTTTTAATTGGAGAATTAAGTCCATTTACATTGATGATTGTAATTGAAATGCATTGACTTATGATTGACATGACTTTATTTACTTATTAAATTTAATTTTTTGTTTAAATTTAACAATGGTTATATTACATATTTTCATCATTAGATCAGTTTAGATTAATAGATACAGGTATATAAGATTGATCAAACATTTAAACGTTAACACATTCAATCAACATTACTTTTTCTTTTCCCCTTTCTTTTTTGAAAAGTTGACATATTGCATATTGTCCTCACAATAGTTCTACAGAGTACAGTGTGTGGGCATGACCCACCTCCCTATTGATGTTGCTCAGAAGAAAAAAAAAAGGAAGAAGAAAGGAAAAGAAAATTCTTCTCTTTGGACTAAGAGGAAGCAGATGCATGCATAGTCAAATGTTCTGCAACGGCAGTGGGCCACCAGTGAAGCTTGTTGACATGACAAGCTTATATCTTCTGAACTTGAGTAACATAAAGTTAAAAGTATAACTCATGAATGCAGGCACTGTTGTAACCAACAATTTGTGAGTGAAGTAGAAAGAATTCTTGGAAATTATTCTAGAACTCGAGCATAGAAAACCTGAAAGGAAGCAACAAAATGCTTCACTGCACACATAACTCTTGGTTACTTATCTAGGAGAAGTCCATTTACCCTTGATGTTCTGTACCCAGCCTCAGGCTGATATCTGGGAACTGCAACCAAAGTACAAGGGTTCAAAGTCTGGTAGGAATCTCCCACAGGACAAGGTGTTTATTTCAGTGAGGCCTTCATAGTTTAACAAAAACTATGATAAAACCCACTAATCAAAGAAAAAAGTAAAACACCCTCTGTTTAAAACTGGCAACAATTCCAGCAACTAATTAGCAAACATTTTATACTTAACACACAAATTTGTCATCAACTTAATTGTTGTTCTCAGTGCAAAATTAGTGAGTGGCCACATCTGTAGGATGCCAAGAGAAACACTCTATAAAGTTGTTCCATCTCCCCAGGACTTAAACTTTGGATACAGATTTACAAGTGAGAAGAGGTTTGAATTGCACAGCATAAATGCACATGCACCCACACATAAATAAAACACACATGTGTGCATTTACACAGAAGTACAACTGTGGGCATAAATAGACACATAAACATACCTATTTCTACAAACCTGAGGCACACGTGCTGGTGTGATTTGATATGAAACATCCTCCAAAGACTCATGTGATTAAGGTCTCTATCTTAGTAAACCAAGCTTTAAAGTTTCGAAAGTGTAAAAGATGGAAGTCAAAAGTCAGTTCTGGGGTCACTGTATATGCTATATATGAAGGAAATTTCACTATATATGAAGGAAATTGTGGAATGCTGCAGAAAGACCTTCCTGGACCTTGCAACATCTAGTGAAGTTTATACTTGAAATTTCCAAAGGAAAGGCATTGAAATTATAGTGAGAATTTGGTAGTAATTCCAACCTACCACTGCTAGTGCAACCTGTGGTTCAAATAAATATACAAGTACATATCTGAGAAGTTAAGGAGCTAAAGGAGTCCTAAATCCAGCCAGAATAATGGCTAGCTGGAATAAAGACCCTGACCCAAATCTGAACCAAGTTTTATTAATTCATGAAGGGGGGAAGGACTCAGGGATAAGTGATTGAGAGAAGAAAGGAAATACATCAGTGCTGAGATGGTCGAAGCTCAGCAGGAGTCTTAAAGTTAGCCCTGCTCTTCGATATGCACAAAGAGAGATGCAGAGAAAAATAATCTTCATATCACAGATTGCGGCAGTATCTTACGTTTTGCATTTGCATTTCAGTTTTAGTGTATATGGATCATGTCCTGAAATATCACAGCTTCTTTCTTGAGTTTAGTCTCAGCCAAGAGTGCAAAGTCATATAGCCTATCTCACACATACTATGTGGGAGCAACAGGTAGGCATTCCTGATCTGCCACGTTACTTCAAATACTACACATTTACATTGCTTAAAGCCAGTTGAGGGGCTAAGGAAATTTCCCTGTCAGCTCTCTACATATCAGTACACAGAGATAGGATCAAGTGCTCTCCTTTCAAGGAGAGCCCTCTAGGTGGTCCTCTGCTATGACTAGACCCTTCATCTTTCTATCCTTTGCTTCCTGGGCACAGAAAATGAGGCGCTGTGCTCCCCGCATACTTGCCACCATGGTGAGCTCTCTGGCCACAGAAAGAACAATGAGGTCAGCTGGATGTGGATGGAAATTTTTCAAATGATGAATCAAAATGGTATTTTTCTCTTTATACACTCACGCTCAAATTTTTGATATAATAACATAGAGATGAGTAGAAAAACACATTCTGTAACTACTATGTATATATTTTTAACTAACTTGAAAGCCCTTAGTTCTGAGTGACAAAAGGTGATATATTACCTATTCTGTATTACTTGAAATCTAATGCAGTTAGAATGCCATTTCTCCCACACAGGAGCAAATTGTATTTTAATAGCTCCAAAGAACATCATGCTATGTAGTACTTTTTCATAAATACTGCTATGTGATAAATACTTTTTGGATATAAATAATTATGTTCTGATTTTCCTAAATGGTGGGAATAAATTTCTCTTGCCCTACTACATTTTTTTAAGGATCATGCCTAAATTCTATTTGATGTCATTCTCTAAAACAAAACATTGTAATATCCAACAGACACGTCTATAATATACTGAAAGAACAGCATGACTTTATATAATCTACAACAGGATTTATATCATGTATTGTACTATGGAATATGAACATAATTCAAATTTTACAATTTCATTGCAAAAGAGCAATCATAGGTATTAGATAGGTAGGTAGGTAGATGGTAGATGTAGGAGTTCCTTCTAGGTGCTTGCTTTGATCCGAGGTGTCTGTACTTGTAATCCCAAAGTTTTGTTATTGGAATCTCACCAAGGTAATTCCAATCTACCACTTCTCATGGAACTCACAGTGAAAATAAAGACTCTAAAACATATTCCTAGTTATTGGGAAGTCAAGGGGCTCTAAGTCCAGCCACAAAGATGGTTCTCTGGAAAAAAGAGAGCAATCCAAGGCCTCATCTGGCTTTATTTAGTGGAGGAGTGGCTTGAGGAGGAATGACTGAGAGTTGTAGGAGATAGGTGAATACTGTGAGCTGAGCTAGGTGGGGGTCCTACATTTACCTCTGCCACTTGCAGAGGATATGTAGAGAGAGTAATCCGCATAAGGCTATTTAGATAGTATCTAATGTTTTGGGTAGTCTGGTGCTTTAGCTTTGATGTAATCTTTCAAGTCCCAGGAAGTTATAGCCTCTGTCTTGAGGCTCCTTCCCAGCTGACAGCTCAGAACATTGGCTCTTTGACCTGATTCAACCAGGCTCACATCAAGGAGCAGCAGGTATAGGTTACCAGGGAGACACACATATCATCTTCAAAGACTATCACCAACACCTCACCTAGACCAATATACATTGCTTAAGGCCAATTGAGGGGATAAACAAAAAGTCCTAGCCAGCTCTTACATATCGATACAAGGAAGTAGGGCCAGACTCAGGCAAAATAGAGACAGTTGCTCTTCCTTCAAGGAGAGCTGGTTAGGTGGTCCTCCATGATAGCTAGCTAGATAGATGATAGATAGATAGATAGATAGATAGATAGATAGATAGATAGATAGATAGATAGTTTTGCTTTTGTAGAGGCTAAAGGAAAGAACTTATCATGTTTTAATTAGCATTGGACTAATGCACCAAAATAAACAGAATGTCAGAGTTTCTTTAATTTCTTCAATTTCACTACAGCCTCCAGAGCTTCACACTTACTTTTGTCTGTCTGAAACATAATTGTGGAAGATAGTTGCTGTGATTTCTCTTTCATTTTGCTTTGAAATTTGCTCAGAAGTCTCTGTTACTATCACCAACACAACCTCACCACAAACACCCCAATTGTCGATCATTTTTACAAACTTGCAAATATTTAGAAAGTTTGCTTCTGTTTTACCCAGTCAAGCCAAGTCAAATATAAACTGAATGAAAATAAAATAAAAAGAAAAACAAGCCTATTTAGCACATCTATGTCCCTAATATCATGCTTAGTAAATAAGGTGGCTTCTGGAATTCGTAATTGATCTTTGTGGGTGTGGGTGCTGCACCTCCCCTGGGGCAGATGATTTGCATTTCAGTGTAAGGAAGAGAAGTTAGCTGCTTGAGCTGCTGCTACTCTCTCCCTTCACTTTTGCTCTTGCCCGCCACCATAGAAGGTTGTTTTCTGCCATGTGCCTTGGAGCCAGATGAATATGGACTGAAACCTCCACTAACTGTGAGCTAGAGAAACCTTTCCTTCCTAATTTTGAGGGTCGAGTAGTTGTCCCAGCAACAAAAGAAGAGTAACTAAAACACTCCACAGGGGCCCGGCGGGATGGCTCAGTGGTCTAGAGCGCCTGCTTGGGAAAACTTGGGCGGCTTCTGGGACTGCGGTTCGATCCCCGGCACCACATGCTGCGCCAGCCCTGCCCTCGGGGCGGGCTGAGCCAGCCATTAAAATGAGTGAATAAACAAACAAAGGTTCTGAAACAAGAAAAAAAAAACATAAAATAAATAAAATTAAAACACTCCACATATTGCATCACAAACCTTTTTCAATGGGTGACAATTCATAATTAATTTGTTGTATTTGCTTCCATTCTCCTCTCCAAATTAAACGTAGAAAAAAAAACATCCTGGTGCCTAATGACCAGGACAAATATCCTCATCCCTTGCTACTCCCTCTGGCAAACATTTGAGCACATTAGAAGCTACCAAAAAGGTGCTTATGCTTCCAGCAGCTCCACCTGGGGGCAATAAATTTGCTCTTTGAGCTGAAGAGTATACACACTTAATAATGTATGTCTCTTACATAGCGATTATTTTTGGCATCCCGGAAAGGCTTTTAAGATCCTAATATCCAGTCACTGGACAGTGTACCTCTTGGCAAATTCACTCTGTTGTGAAGTTGGGCAGCTCCCTCTTCTGCTCTGACCCCAGAAGTCCCAACAATTATACGTTAAAAAATGTTGAGAGTCTATATAGTCAGCTGGCTTAAATGGAGAAACAACACCTCAGGTAGAGAGGGCCATACTCTTTTTCTTTTTGTAAATTTCACTAATTTTCCCTAGCATTTCTTAAGAATCTGTTTCTGATGGGCTGTCAAAGAACAAGTGGTAAAGGGGACAGACAAAAACTCTTTTTTTTGGCATGCCAAGTCGTTGAGCAAACTAAAGGGCTTGCTTATGCAGGCTCAGGTTCCAGTGTTCAATCCCAGAGCATCATGCCAGTCCTGCACCTAAGGCGCACCTGGGAGGCTGAAAACAGAAGGATCCCTATGAGTCTGACCTGTGTAGTAAGATCCTGTAAACACTGCACTAAATATGTTTTAAAAAAACCCAAACCCAAAAACCTCTGTTTTCATAGAGAGTATAATAGAGAAGAGACTATTAGTAGTCAGTTAAAAGAATACATAATTTTTGATAGTAATAAATATAAAATCAACAAAATAAGGTGATATCAATGGACAGCTCAAGTTGGAAGCTCAGCGCAATCCTAAGAATGCCATCTTATGGATCCTGGGATATCACTGAAGTTGTACAACAAATGCCAGGTTTCTGAGTATGTTATCTTTGAAATAAGGAGGAAGGAGATGGTTTCGGAGTCAACATTCCTTGCTAGGATCCCTTAGACATACCTTGAAGTAAGAAATCATGTTCAAATTATTAAGGTATTGCCTCCATGGGAAGCGGGTCTGACCATGAGAAAATGCAGAGAAAAGATATAGAGGCTGGGCTAAGGTAGTCTAGTCTTTTTCCTTAGGGGGATCTGAAGAAACCCTCGCCCCATAGTTCATTCCATGGTGAGAAGAAAAGTTCAGGAGTTCCAGATACCCACCCTTGTAGTCATAAACCAGTCTGTCTCAGGTAACTAGAGCTATCTGAGCCACAAGGCCCAGAGGTCTGAGGATAGTCCCCTAAGCCAGTCTGTTGTGCTGACCAGTAGAAACCAATCCTCCATGGCATAGGCCAGGGCCACAGAGCCTGTGGAGGGACCTAGAGAAGCCATGGCAGGACAGTGGTAGTTGGGAAAGAATCTGATCAGTAGAGATCAGCAAATTTTACTGGAGGCAGAATAAATAGAGGATGTCTATGTCCCAAAGTACAGGAGGCCAGAGTTGTCCATGTTGAGCTTACTAGGCAGGCAAAGACTGAGAGTTTACCTTTGCTTCTGTATATCTTAAATATGATTAGTGTCCTTTCAAGGTCCATGTGTAAAAGCTTTGGTTTTCTTTTTTTTTTTTTTTTTCCCAATTCTTTTATTGTTTAAATTTAACAATGGTTATATTACATATTTTCATCATCGGATCAGTTTAGATTAATACATATAGGTATATAAGATTGATCAAACAACTAAACATTAACCTTTCTAAATCCACATTACTTTTTTTTTTTTTTTCTTTTCCCCCTTTTTTTTAAAGCTTTGGTTTTCAACGTGATGTTCTTAAAAAGTTTGATGAGCCTTCAGCAGCTAGAGTCTATGAGAAACTCTTGGATGGTGAGGAGTGTGCTTTCAAAGGGCATCGTGAGAGCCTGGTCTTCCTTCTGCTTCCTGTTTCATGTGAAGAGTTTGCTCTAACACACATTCCTCATCATTGGTAGCCATGACATTTCCCTGGACAGCTAAGCAAAGCCCTTGCCTATATTGATGCTGCTTGGTTTGATGATTTAAACTGGAATATCCAGAACTCTATACCAAAAAATTATTTTATCTTTGTAAGTCAGTTGTTTCAGATATTTCCTTGTAATTTGAAGCTCTATTCTAAGCATTAGGTCAGGTCTTTATTTAAATCATTTGAACTTAAACTATTAAAAATAGGTTTCAAGAAGAAAAAGACAAAGGGAAATCACACACATACTATAAAATACAAACATTTGATATATGTTCTTGATTCAAAAATCAAAATTTCAAAATATATAATTGTGCTACATTAAATGTATAACTAGGTATATAAATTCAGTCATCTACCAAATACAAAAAATACATTACTCAAAGAATTTTACCTTATACATAGTTAGTTATTTCAAGTTACAGACAACAAAAAGAAAATTTTTCTTCTCTTAGTGGTTCTCAACCTTTCTAATGCCGCGACCCTGCAATACATTTCTTCATGTCGCAGTGACCCCAAACCAAAAAATAATTTTGGTGGCTGCTTCAAAACTGCAATTTTGCTACAGTTATGATTCGTAATGGCTTTAGGAGACTCCTGTGTTTTGGAGATACTAAACATGTTAGGTATACTCTGTTACAGAATGCATAAATGACCTTTCATGAATATTTTATTTTTATATTGACGGTGACATAAATGACCAACAGATTGATTACATAATCAAACTCAAGTGATATTTTCTCTAAATACTGTATAATGTAGTTCACTAAAGTTCTGTAAATGATCAAGTTACATTATTAAATTGGTTTAACTCCATTATAGTTTAAGACTGTGAATAAAAAAATCAAGTATACTCTGCGTTCTCTAAAAAGAAAAGTGTTTAAGGGGCCTGGCGGGATGGCTCAGTGGTCTAAAGCGCCTGCTTGGGAAAGCTTGGGCGGCTTCAGGGACCACAGTTTGATCCCCGGCACCACATGCTGCACCAGCCCTGCCCTTGGGGCAGGCTGAGCTGGCCATAAAAATGAGTGAATAAACAAATAAAAGGTTCTGAAACAAGAAAAAAATAAAATAAAATAAAAAATTCTTTGCCGGGCGTGGTGGTGCATGCCTGTAATCCTAGCACTCGGGAGGCTGAGGCAGGAGGATCAGTGTGAGTTCGAGACCAGCCTGGGCTACAAAAGTGAGCTCAAGGCCAGCCTGAACTGCATAGCGAGACCCTGTCTCAAAAAAGACAAAAAAAAAAAATAAATAAATAAAAAATAAATAAAAAATAAAAATAAAAAGAAAAGTGTTTGCATGCATGTGTACATATTTTTTCATGGAAGTATGGATTGCTGAAGATTTAGTGCTGCAATTTTGTTTACCAGGTCCTTATGAAATGAACCTCTGACTTTCTCTAGATTTTTCATTGCCCATTGTTTTAAAAAGATCAGAATGCATTTCCATAACAATTACTATAAAATGGCTATCTTTGACAGATTGAATATCACTATTATTTTTTGACATATGCGTATGAAAAAATCACATCACATATTTATAGGTAAGGAAGATGTAGTTGGTTTAATGAATACCACATTATACACAAAGATTATTTTAAATATAAAAATTGAACCTTATAAATTCCTGCAACTTTCTCTTTGCTATTCCTCTATACTTGTTTTTTGACAAGTTTTTAATCTTATAATTAACATTAATTTTGTTTTCAATTAAAACATGCATATATTTTAAAACAAGAAGCTTATTTTCTTAAATATTATCGTAATGATTTCATTTTTAAGTACTGAAATGAAAATAGGGAATTTTCTCTTAAAAATTTCAATAGGGTAGATTATAACCATGTTTCAGCATATGTATGTGTTAAACTTAAATGAAAATAAAGATACTGAGGACAAAAATCACTGCATCTCTAGCTACTGTGTAATCTGTAGTCCTGTATTTTATCTTATGCTTGTAGAATTGCAGCTTGACTGCTGATTTCAAATTTGTTTTAAACTTGAGCCATGTCTGTTGTATATAAAAATAGCACACATGCAAATAAAAACTTGCATTTCACAAATATGTCTCTCATCACTTCAATACTTAAGCATGCTAGATTGTACTTTTTTTTTAGGCAAAAATAGACAAACCTTCCCAGGTATGAGAATCATAGCTGAAATGTAAAGGTGAAATGAATTCTGTCTTGTATCCCAATTAGAGCAGCCATTCAAATCCCTTTCATTAGTTTTACCACCAAATAATAAAAAAGCATTTTAAAATTATAGTAGATTTGAAATTTCTATTTTTATTTCCTTAATTATTTTCCTTCTCATACTTTACATTTAAAAAATCTAGATTTGTCAAAAATGTTTAATTGAAGCTTTTTAGAAAGCATACTTGAAAAATTAATCAGCAAAATCAGTGAGCTAATTTTAATGATGATTACTATTTTAATGGGGAATATTTTTAGCTCTATCTGGAATGCAAAAACGCTTTCTGACTTAGTGAGATTTAAAGTGAATGCAAACTGCGTTATGCCATATCTAAGAAGCAGAACACATTATCTTAATTCAAATTAGAAAGATATTTATAGAATAGACTAAATGCAGCAGTACAGGTAATGAATAAATAATGCAGGTGGTCAGATTCTGGTAAGTGGATAATGATACTGTCCCTAGGACGTATGCAGCCACTTAACTGCCCTGCTGAGAAGTACAACGATTTCACTCTGCCCATCATTCTTATTTTATGAAGAAAAAAAAACCTTTCCATTTAGGCTAAAGCAGTAAACTACTGCATTATACTTGGTGGGATATGTTTATGACTCTTGTTAATCAAAAACGAGTGCTGTGTGCCCATTATTTAGTCAAAGAAGTAAGTGAAAATTTCCATAGAACATCATGTTATGAATTGCCATGACTCATGTTTCCACAAATGAGTTCTCTATGAAAAATGTATTGTAATAGTCTCTTTGTAGAATACCCTGACTGGTAGTTTTTGTATCTGCCACATGAGCTACATTTTCTGTCATTTGTTTGCACAGTTGAAGCATTAGATGAAACCATAATATTTATAGCTACACATTTGTTCCCTGTCAGTATAATATATTGAGATACAGTGTTCTCCTGTGATGGTGAGAAGCAGAGAGGGCTCAGCAGAGTGTCAAGGTTTATTCTGTGTCAAGTAAACAGGCAAAAATTTAACCCACTTGTTTCTACAGCATGCTTATGAGCACAACTAATAGGATTTAAATATTTTCATTCAAAGGAAACTACCATTTTGGAAATAAGCCCCATCAACAACAACCGGATAATTATGTTTAACCTGTACTAAAGTGTTTGGTAACCGTGACAATCCCTTCTCTTCTTGACATCTACCATGGTCAGGGACAGTGACTTTCCAGATGAGAGGCATCTTTCTACTATTTGGTCCTTGTGCTAGCCAGAATATTATGGATACATTATTAACTAGATCCTTTGATTATAGTGGCAACTGTCCTTAAAGAAAAATAGTTCATCTTTGGTAACTCTCATTTCTCATACATTAAGGAGACACATCTTTTATTGTCCAACTTACCCTCTGCCAAGAGATAGTCCACGAAGTTGGTGCCATGACCACAGCCTTCCCTCCAGTGGCAAAACTGGGATGGAATTGGAAAAAATTATTTTCCTCTCACTGAGAGAATTTTTTGTCAATAATGTCCTTTTGTAAAATATTTACTTAACCTTTCATAATAAAAGAAATAGTTGCTTTATTAGCAAATACTCAATTTTATATTCAGTGCCACTGTTATAAATCTTTTAAAGCATTCATAATTTGTGGAAGAGACTATGTGACAACTGCTCAAAGGGGTTCTGTTTTACATAGCTATCATTATAGCCATATCCGCTGGGTAGTAAATATAATACATTCAAGCATATCCTCAAATCCATTTGTATGGACTTACCTTATCTTCAACTGGGGGATAGAAAGTACTTTTATACACTATAAGAGGGAAATTTTATTTGTTCTAAACACATATCTACTAGTAAACACTTGTTTTTATAAATCAGAATAAGACTTTTCTTTGAAATGCAAGTGTACATTTTTTTTGGGGGTGGGGCAGGACTGGAGACTGAACTCAGGTCCTTGCATTTACCAAGCAAGTATTTATTCTACTAAGCTATCTCCCCAGCCCACAAGTGTACATTTTAGTGTTTGTAAAAATAAGGTTTTCTTTCCTCTTTTCTTATAAAAATACATTATTTTCTCACTAAAATATGAAGAAATTAATATATGATAAACAAAAGTTCTTAGACCATTATTATGTATAGGAATTTTCTTGTGCAGCTTAAAATATTCAAGGTGTACTGAATAAAAAGGACCATAGATATTTATACAGTAAAGCATCTTCTTACTTTAGAAAAGCTTATTGTAAAAATATAGATATATAGATAATCACCTGCCATCCTGAAGTCCTTGATAATATACTGCATTTCCTTCATTTAATTTCCTTCATTCTGTTTTCCTGTTTTCTCATAAATTTTCACTTAAGAAGGCCACAATTTGCCCGGACTCACTTCTAAAGATTATCCCCAGGAACTTTCACTGTGATCTCTGTTGAACACTATTCATATAATCAGTTCATTTGAATCAAGTCTCTATCCCCCACAGATCCACATCCCATCTACAGAACATGACATAGAAAGAAGTTTTCATTATTAAAATTTCTAGACCTTTACCCACCTTTTGTGAGTTCTCTATATCACATATTTTCAGTTGCATTAATTTTGTCACCAAATGTGTGCTTTATTTATTGTTCTTCATTGTTACAGTTCCACGCTTGGGTGAAGTCACCCAAAATTCTTCAAACCTTGAGTCATGTTTTGAGTGTAAAGATTTGTGAAATAAATTTTTATGAGGGAAGCTAACTAGTAAGGGAACTGAAGGGTTCACCATGAGAAATACTGGGTGAATCTTCACTGCAGTCAGTCTGATACTTCAGGGAGATTTGGAGAAGACATTGCAGAGATTTTATTCCTTTAAAAGATAAACGTTCTTTCATAGTGCTCTGCAACTGCCCACTTACCGTGGGAAAAAACAATGGGAAATGAAGGCTTCTCCTTTCTTACAGAGCTATGTTTTCAAAGTCCTTGGCAGCACAGCACAGAGAGGTGAAGTGCACAAATTTCTGTTGAGAAGGAATGAAGAGATCTATCACTTTTTCAGTGCTAGAACAAAATACTATACCTAACAAAAACAATTGTACAGAGGAATGATTCACTTGATTCATGGTTACAGAGATTCAGTACATTTTCTACCTGCTTCAAGATATAAACATTGTGCCAAAAGAGCCTGGGAAAAGAGAGCTATGCACTTTGTGGCAGCGCAGAAGCAGAGGGCAAGGGACAGAGCCATACTTTTCAAGTGGGTGCGCCCTTGTTGCACACATCCTCCACCCAAGCATCACTTCCTAATAATGTAATCAGCTCTTGTCTTAGCTCCTTTCATCATTACTCTGCAGAAATAGCTAACGCATATAACTTAAAGGACAAGCTTCTTTTGGCTTCTGTTTCAGTTGATGATTGTGGGCTGCAAAGAAGAAAGCAGCTCATGTCATGGTGGCCAGAAAATAGGGAACAAAGTGCAGGCCTCGGGAGGTAGATACATACTCCCAGGGCATGCCTTTAGTGACTTGCCTCTTGCAAGCAGGTATCACCTCCCAACACCAGGCCAGCTGTACCTTCCCCAATAATCCAGTCACATTCACAAGCCTGCCTCTGTGCACATGAGACCTTGAGTGACCTCCAGATATAAAGTAAAACAACTGTGAATTAATCAGCAGATTGACCCATTGATGAGGATAGTGCCGAGTCATCCACCAGCTTTCTTAAAGCTCTTTCTCTGAATAGATGAACTTAATGGGAGCATTTTCAGTCTGAGGCAAAGTATAAGCAAAATTCATGCCTGTTCCAGTTCTGCTATTGTACTTAAAATAGGACCACTTACTTACCTTCTGTCCTTCTTTATTAAGTAAACGCACTGCTTTCATCATCCTATAGTTTTCTTATGTAATAATGATGTTACAGATTTTTTTTCGAAGTATCTCTTATTAAATATACACTGTGACTCGATTAGGTTTTATTTATAACAACTCTCATATGAAGATTTACTTCCAGGGATTCTTAAAAACTTTCTTATTTTGTTTAATTTTATTTTTACATATTTGTACAGGGTTTCACTACAAAGCTCAGACTCATAGTTATCCTACTATTTTCAAGCCTCCCAGCACTGGGATTACAGGTGTGTGCCACTACACAGGGTCTGGGTGGCAAGCTCAGTGCACTCAGGGGTGGGGCCAGTGTGACATGTAGTGCAGGGGATTGAGCTACAGTTCCTTATGAAAAGTATTATTTCTATTTACATGATTATACCCATCACCATCATAATAGATTAATGTGTATATTAAAGTTTAGGTTGTGTGTTTTCTGTGAAGAAAAGCAAGGAATACAATAAAAACAAATAGTAACTCATGGGCCTTTGCAAGTGGATATTTACCATAAGCTTAAAAAGTTCTATTTAGAACATGCCTGATAATAAGTAAAAGTTTTTGAGAATACACTAAGTGCATCACTGCATAACAGTGTTCTTGTTTTATTTCCATAGTACTGCTATGGTTAAATTATGCTCTATTATACTGATAAGTAAACTAAAGTTTATATCAATGTAATTGTCACAAATCTCATAACTTGCAAGAAATAAAGCTGAGTCACAAATTTTGTTTTTCTACTTATAAAATGGCAGTAGTGTTGAGGTTTATACTGTTTACATCATAAATAATACATAGATATAAATGAGTGTTAGATTGCAAAAATATTACTTAAGAACCCAGTCTTTGAATCTTTGTTTACACTTAATTTACTGAAAATTTTAACCAAAGGCCCAGAACTACATATTTACATTTGTCAAATATTTAAATTATACATTTAAGCACTATATGTTTTTATCATAAAATATGAGAATCACTAAGCCATGGTTGATTAAATAATTACAAACTGCACATGCTTTCATTTGCTCACTTAAATATTCATGCAATAAAGAATTATTAAGTATTGACTAGGTTTCCTGGGAAGTGTGGCTAAAAAGATGATTTAATGCTAATCTTCCCATTAAGAGAGTTTCTTTTGTAGTAACTGGAGCTAAATAGACTAAATAAAATGCTCCAGGATTAAACTAAAGATGTGTATTGTATCATAAGAACATAACCTTGGTGAGTCCTGCAGCCAAGGCTCAGGAAAGTCTTCGTAAAAATATTATGTTTAATCAAAATCTTTAATAGACATGTATCAGGCTCAGAAATAGAAAGGAAATTCTACGGAAAGGAAACAGAAGTAAATCAGCAAAATCCAAACACACAAATCCACATTATTGTTAATCTAAATATATGTACTAACTCATATGACTTGGCATATTTGCGGCGCATGTTAAAAGAAATTAGAGTTCAACTGAGTACATAATTTTAAAGAATTTAGACCAAAAAGCATTTGACTGGATACTGTTCTCTTTTTTGTTCTTTCAAATTTTTATTGTAGCAAAAGCAAATGTACATAAACAGCACAAACATGTGAACAGCTTGTTGGCTTGTCTCCAAAGGAAGGCTTCCACCAGGTCACAAAGGACTTGGCCAGCTCCTGCAAAATCTCTGTCTCCACTCAACCACAGGGTACTCAGGAAGATCAGAGTTGGCACCACTGTTATTTGATCAACTCCTTCCACCTTGCCAGTGTCTGCCTTGCTGGTGGAATGTCAGGTTCACTTCCAGCTCTCTCTATAGCCTGTAAGTGCTACCTCTCTTATTTCACTTCTGATTACACAGAAGGGCTGAGTCTCTGCTTACCTGATTTTATTCCCTTAAAATGTCTCATACCCACTGAGGCAAGAGAGTATAAGCAACTTAAAATCCTCACTCATTTCAGAACACACAATCACACTACCTTCCCTGCCTCCCTCTTTGGTAACAAGAGCCCAAGTGATGCATGTTATTTTGACCTCAGCTTTACAGAATGAAGTATTTGGCCATAGTTTTAGGAAATGAGGTTTGTCTTCAGTATTTACTGACTTCATCAACAGTGTGTAGATCATAGGCAAAGATATAAAGAACCAAAGAAGTCTATAAATGAATCATTATGTGGAAGGGAGCTCTGTGACAACCAGGAACAATAGCTTGTCCCTTTTTTATAAGAGAAAACCTCTTTATTTCTGAGCATGATGGCTCATGCCTATAATCCCAAATACTTGGAACACTGAGGCACAAGGATTCCTGAAGGTCACGGCCATCTTAAACTTTGGTTGGCACACCCATTAAAAATCCCACATAAAACAAAACAGAAAACTCTTTATTAAGCTACTAAAATGGTGTCTGTTACAGTGTCCAGCACTACTCACACATGAGCCAACCATTGACCTAACATGCAAGATATGTACATCCTAGAGGAAAGGAAGTGCTTTATTCTAAGGAGATTAAATTTGTTTTCATGACTTCAATTTTGACTGTCCACAGTGGAGTGAGAAGATTAAGGATACAGGCTGGATTGTAGGAGAATAGATGAAAGAAGTTTACAGAAACTTCTGTTTACATAATCTCATATGCCTCCTTTGTCATCATAAACACTTTAGTTTACTATTTCAGCAAAAGTGATAATTTGATGATATGTAAAAGAAGTACAATTGCCTTTTTTCATCAAAAATGGTAACCAAATATAAAACCTGAACTAAAACATAGACACAATGGAATTAGTCTCTAGTCTTTATAAACCTAGGCCAATGTATGGAAAGTGTAAGCCAAGGCCATAGAAAAAACACAAGAAGCCGGGCGTGGTGGCGCACACCTGTAATGCCAGCACTCAGGAGGCTGAGGCAGGAGAATTGTGCGAGTTTGAAACCAGCCTGCTCCACAAAAGTGAGCCCAAGTCCAGCTTGAACTGCATAGCGAGACCCTGTCTCAAAAAGACAAAAAAAAAAAAAAAAGAAAGGACATAAGAGAGGACTAAAACTGAGTAAGAGAAATGGTTGAAATAATATTAAAAATCTGCTTAAGACTAAAAAGAAAATAAAGAAAAAAACTGTGGATAAAATATGATATCACCTGAAATTTCCATTGGAGAGGCAAATTTAAATATTTTGGACTCTTTTAAGGAGACTAACCCAGTTTTAAAAACTATTAGAAATAATACAGAATTTCACTAAACAAAATGATAGGAATTCAACCATGGTTGTTATGTTGCCTATTATTGTCTTCAAATTGGTTGTATATATTACCAGACATAAGCATGCAAAACTGGCCAGAAAACTTAAAAGCAATACAGGAAAATAACTTAAGCATTAACTTCTCCTTTCTAAAAACCAGAGAGGGCTGGCCAGATAGCTTAGTGGATTAGAGTGCATGCTTAGGCAGACATAGGGAATGGAGTTCCATCCCCAGAATCGCATGCCATGGCAGCCCCACACCCAGGGCACAGGGAGATGGAGATTGAGACTGGGTGTAGTGGCGCACTCCCGTAATCCCAGCACTTGGCAGGCTGAAAACAGGAGGATCACTACAAATCTGATCTATGTAGAGAGACCTTGTGATAAATACATAATCAATCAATCAATAAATGAACAAACAAACTAGCCAAAAATAAGAGTACAATTATTAAAGCTATCTTATGTATATACATGTATATTTTTCCCTTGCATCTTTCTTTTTTTCCTTTCCCTCATTCTATCTGTCCCTTCCCTTTGAACAGTTTCTTTCACTTTTACATTATTTATTAAATCTTTTAGGTTTCATTAACTGTTTCAGGTAATTCAATGTTTACACATACAAGTCTGATTTACTTCACTTATAAGTATGATGTTTAATTGCATCCATTAGTGTATAAAAGTTCTGAATTTATCTTGCTTTGTAGGTGAATAATACTCCATTGTATCAATATATCACATCTTTTTTATCCGTGCCACAGATGATGGATATTTGGGTTGTTTCTAGGATTTAGCTATGACAAATTTCACTGCTATAAACATGGGTGTACATATATCAATATGGTATGATATTTTCAGTTCTTCTGGAAAAATTCCCAAGAGTGAAATAGCTGTGTCCAATTGGACATCCAATCCTAGTTTGTTTATTTTTTTTTAGGAATCTCTATGCTAATTTTCATAGTGGTTGTATCAGTCTACGCTCCCAGGAACAGTGGAGAAGGAACAGTTTTTTTTTTCCACACATCCTCTAGCATTTGTGCTCTGGGGTGAGTTGAAATCTTAGTGTTGTTTTAATTTGTATTTCTTAAATTACCAATGATATTGTATATTTTTCATAAATTTATTTGCCATTTATATTTCTTCATCTGAGAAGTGTATATTCATCTTAGTTTCTCATTTTTGGGCTAGGTCTTTCAATTTTGGGACCTGATCATTTTTTAAGAAGTCTTTATATGTTCTTTGAGCAACAGTCAGCTAAAATTTATTCCCAATTTGTTATTGTTTTGCTCTGCTTATGTTTTCTTTTGATGTTCAGATACTTCTCAAAAGGTGAGATCCAAGTCATTGATTCTATAAGGAATTCCTTGTGCAGTTTGTTTTTTGTTTATGAACTGTCTATCCCTATGTCTTCAAGATTTCTATGTAGATTTTCTTCCACTAGTTAATATTTAAATATTTCCTCTAATTTGACTTTAGTTTAGTGCACAGTAATAGGTATTGGCCTAGTTTTAGCCTTTGACATGTGGAAAGTCAGTTTTCTAACATCATTTATTAAAGAGCTATCTTTCTTCCAGTGAATATGTTTGGCCCCTTTGTCAAAGACAAGGTGTATATGTGTTTGTAGTTGTGTCTGTATCTTCTAATCTATTCCATTCATTCTCAGGCCTGATGTTTTGTTTTCTTTTGTTTTGCTTTATATTGTTTGTTTGTTTGTTTGTTTTTTCCCCAGTTCCATGCTGATTTTATCACAGTAACTTTGCTGTATAATTGATCATACCCATGGTGGGTCATTGGTATATTTATGTAACATTTGCAATTCATTTTGTGTCCCCGTTCTCCTCTCCTCATTTTTTTCTATCTTTTTTGATTTTAAAGACTAAAAATAGCAGGAACAAAAATAGAAAAAAACAGTAACGAGTATATATAGTACAGAATTTCAAAACAAGAAAAATTTAACAATAGTTACATTACATATTTTCATCATCAAATCAGTATAGATCAATAGACATAGGTATGTAAGACTGATCAAACAATTAAACAAAAGCCGGGCGTGGTGGCACATGCTTATAATTCCAGCCCTTGGAAGGCTGAAGCAGGAGGATTAGTGCGAGTTCGAGACCAGCCTGAGCTACAAAATTGAGCTCAAGGCCAGCCTCAAATGCATAGCGAGACCCTGTCTCAAAAAGACAAAAAAAGAAAAAACAAAAAACAAAAAACAATTAAACATTAACACTTTCAATAAACATTAAGTTTTTAACTCTTCCAAATGCATTTTGTACTTAAGTAACTCTTCTAAAAACAAAATTATAAGGGAGCTGGGGAGATGGCTCCGAGGCACAAGTGCCTGCTGGGCAAGTGCAAGGTCGTGAGTTTGAACCCCAGTCCCACAAAAAAAATAAATAAATAAAATAAATAAATAAATAAATAAATAAATAAATAAAAAATAAAAACAAAATTATAGGGGTTGATAATGCAGAAAATGCAAGGTCCTGAGATTGATTCCTGGTGCTGTCCAAAATATTTATATATTTATTTCTTTTTTGAAACAAATATATAAATATAGGGAGACTATATGATATTTGCATATATAGATCTGGTTTATTTCACTTATGAGTATACATTCAAGACACATCCATTTATATATGAAGTCTTCTAGTTTATCATTCCTTATAGCTGAGTGATATTCCATTTTATGAAAATACCACATCTTTTTATCCATTCTTCAGATGATGGGCATTTTGGTTGTTTCCACGATTTAGCTATCACACATTGTGCTGGTTTTTTTTTTTTTTTTTTTTGTCTTTTTGAGACAGGGTCTCACTATGCAGTTCAGGCTAGCCTTGAGCTCACTTTTGTAGCCCAGGCTGGTCTTGAACTCGCACTGATCCTCCTGCCTCAGCCTCCCGAGTGCTGGGATTACAGGCGTGAGCCACCACGCCTGGCTCATTGTGCTGTTATAAACATAGGTGCACAGATATTACTATGATATCATGTTTTCAGTTCTGGAAAAATTCCCAGTAGGGGAATAGCTGGATTGAATGGGACTTCCAGCTCTAGTGTTTTAAGGGGTCTCCACACTGTTTTCCATAATGGTTACTCCAGTCTGCATTCCCACCAGCAGCGGAGAAGATTTCCTTTTTCCCCCGCAACCACTCCAACATTTGCTTTTGCTTGGTTTCTTTATAGTAGCCATTCTTTCTAGAGTGAGATGGTATCAAAGTGTTGTTTTGATTTGCATTTCATGAATAGCTAGGGATGTGAAGCATTTTTTCATGTATTTATAGGATTGTTGAATTTTATTCTCTGAGAAGTGTGCGTTCATCTCAGATGCCCATTTCTGGATTAGGTCTTCGAATTTTGGAACCCAAATGGTTTTTAGTTCTTTGTAGAGTCTAGATAGAAGATCTTTATCTGAATATTTGTTAGTTAAAATCTTTTCAAAATTTGTGGGTTGCCTTTTCACTCTGTTGGTAATTTTCTTTGATGTGCAGAAACTTCTTAGCCAGAGGAGGTCCCATTTGTTGATGCTTTCAAGTGTTAAACGTGCAATTTGATTTCTGTCCATGAACTTTTCCCCTACTCTGATGTATTCAAGATTTCCTCCCACTTTCTCTTCCAGGAGATTTAATGTTTCACTTTTAATATTTAGATCTTCAATACATTTTGATTTTTTTAATTTATTCTTTTATTTTATTTATTTATTTATTTATTTATTTATTTATTTATTTATTTATTTATTTTTGCCTTTTTGACCAGGTCTTTATTCAAAATAAGCTGTCCAAATTTATGGTTATTGTACTGGATAGACTTTGAGCTTATGCAGCAGGCTTCTTTTCTTCAGCGGGTTTCTTTTCTGCTGGTTTCTTGGCAGCTGTAGGCTTTTTCCCCAAAGGCTTCTTCACAGGCTTCTTGGGACCAGCAGCTTTCTTTTCTTTCTTCTCTTCCACAGGCTTCTTGCTGGCAACTTCCTTCTCTTCCAAATTGGCTTCCCGTGCAGCTGCTTTAGTCATAGGGATCTTGTGATTCCTGGCCTGGCGTAGAATGGTGTTCCGGCGCATGGTCTTTGCATATGGGTTTAGCTTCAGCATGATTCGCAGGTTCTTCAGAGGATTATTCTTCAGAACTCTATGATGAATCTTCTTGCATAGTGCTCAGAGCGCTCTTTGGATCTCTGGACTCTTCAAGATTCTGCTCAGGTCTCTATTGATCATATTGTGCATAGGCAGGTTACAGTGACCCTTAAGGGTAGTTTTTCACCAAGTGCCATACATATCATCTAACTTCCGGAAAGCACTTTCAGTCCAAATGCAGAAACGCCCCACATGCCCACCAGGAGCAAGTTTCAAAATATTCAGTTTGCTTACATTGAGCAGAGTAATGCCTGGGATATTTCTGAAGGCCTTGATGATACCATTGTCTTCATTATAGATGATGCAAGGACCATTGCACTGGATGCGATGGTAGTTTCTCATCTTGCCCTTGCTAGCCCTCATTCGCTGAGAGGCATAGAACTTTTTGATGTCATTCCAGGCCTTAAGTTTCTTCAGAAGCAAAACTGCCTCCTTAGTCTTCTTGTAGCCTTCGACTTTATCTTCTACCACCAAAGGAAGTTCAGGAACTTCCTCAGTTCGATGAACTTTGGGCATGACCAGAGCTGGCAAGGCCGAGGCGGCCAAGGCCGAGCAGATGGCATACCGCTTCTGGTTGTGTTCACTCTGCGGTGCCAACGGCGCCAGGTTTTGGTTGGTGCAAACATGCAGCCTCCCCGACACATGTTGCCAAAGGCACCCTGGCCAGAATGGTGGGTCCCACCACCATGAACTCTGGGAATTCAAGTCACAGCTCTGCCAGTCCCCCAAGACTCAGCACTGGTCTGATAACCTGCTAATTCGCTAACAGCATAGGGCTGTTGGTTGTTTTTCCACAAGTTCGTGTGAACAAAATTCATGATATCTGGTCGAATGGGAGCCTTGAGCACAGCAGGCAGGGTGACATTTTTGCCAGATGACTCCCCCTTTTTTGTAGTACACAGATATCAGGGGACAAGCACAAGCCGTGTCATGGAGGAGAGAAGGCCACGCTCCTCCTGACCCGGCGACTCCCACAGGAAAAGCTTTATTTTGATTTTAGCTTAGTGCATGGTGATAGACCTGGGATGAGTTTTAGTTTTAGGCATATAGAGAGCCAGTTTTCCAGCACCATTTTGTTAAAGAGGCTATCTTTCTTCCACTAAACATGTTTGACCCCTTTGTCAAAAATAAGTTGGCTGAGTGTATTACGGATTTACTTATGCATCTCCTAATCTATAAAACTGATCCGCAGGCTTTTTTTTTTTTTTTTGCCAATACCATGCTGATTTTATCATGGTAGCTCTATAGCATAATATTGGTCAGGAGTTCTAATGCCTCCTGCCTTATCTTTGTTGCCAAGGATTGTCTTTGAAATGCTTGGTATTTTTTGGTTCCAAATAAATTTTAGGAACTACTTCTCCATGTCTGTGAGGTATGTTGATGGCATTTTGCTAGGAATAGCCTTAAATCTGTATAACAATTTAGAGAGTATGGCCATCTTCACAATGTTGGTTCTTCCTATCTAGGAGCACGGAATAGCTTTCCATTTTCTGAAATCCTCTAGGATCTCTTTTTTCAGACTACTGTAGTTTTCACTGAAAAGTTCTTTTACTTCTTTAGTTAGGTTAATTCCTGTCCCAACCCACCGGTAAGTCAATGAAGACCCTAGAGGGGAAGTGCAGATGAGAAGGGACAAGAGACACAAAAATTGGATACCAGACAGGACTCTGATCAAGTCTCGTTTATACAAAAGGGTGCTCTGGTATATATACAAAGCATAGGAATGAGGTAGTCTCGCCATCCACGTCAGCAGGTATCCAGGCAACAGTGGGCGATCTTGGAGCACGTCAGTGGGTATCTGAGCTACAGCGGGAGGTCTTTGAGCATGTGAATTATGGTAGATAGGTAAGGTGTGGGAGAATACAAGCTTATCAGAAGGCAGAAAAGCAAAGACTCAACTCACGGACCGCAACGGAGATGGCTGATGCAGTTACAAGGTGGACAACAATTACCGGGCCCCCGCAAATTCCTAAATATTTCATTTCCTGCGGTGCTATTGTAAAAGGTATTGTTTCTTTAATTTCACTCTCAATGTGTTTGTTATCTGTATAGAGGAATGCCATTGACTTTTGTGTCTTGACTTTGTAACCTTATATGCTACTGAATTTGTGTATTAATTGTAGTAGCTTGTTGTTGGAGTTTTCAGGGTCTTCCACTAAAGTTATCATGACATCTGCAAATAATCATAATTTAACTTATTTGCCTATTTTTATTCCTTTTATTTATCTCTCTTGTCTACTGGCTATAGCTAATGATTCCAGAACTATATTGAATAGGAGTGGTGATAGGAGACATCCTTGTCTCATACCAGATTTGAGAGTAAAAAGGCTTCAGTTTTTCCACATTTAGAACTATGTTAGCTATTCGGTTATCATAGATGGCTTTTATCAGATTGAGGAAGAGGTCCGCTATTCCAAGTTTCTGTAGGGCTTTCAACATGAGTGAGTGTTGGACGTTGTTAAAAGCCTTTTCTGCATCAATTGAGATGATCATGTGATTTTTGTCTTTGGCTCTATTGATATAGTGTATTGCATTTATAGATTTGCATAAACTGAAGCATCCTTGCATTCCTGGGATGAATCCTACCTGTTCATGGTGCATAATCTTCTTGATGATTTCTTGTATTCTATTGGTGAGGATTTTATTGAGAATTTTTGCATCTACTTTGATTAGAGAAATTGGCCTGTAGTTCTCTTTTTCAGTTTTGACTCTTTCTGGTTTTGGTATCGTTGTAATAGTTGCTTCTAGAAATGATTTTGAGAGGATTGCTTCCTTTTCAATTTCCTTGAAGAAGTTGAGATGTATTAGACTTACATCTTCTATAAATTTCTTTTAGAATTTAGTGGTGAATCCATCAGGTCCTGGACTTTTCTTTGTTGGTAGGCTTTTATTACATTTTGTATTTCACTGGCTGTTATTGAGTTGTTGAGAACTCATATCTTCTTGATTCAATTTTGGTAATTTATACTTTTCTAGAAATCTGTCCGTTTCTTCTGGGTCTTCAATTCTGTTAGAGCAAAGATTCTCAAAGTAGCTATTTATGGATCTTCTGAATCTCTGTTGGGTCTGCGGTAATTTCACCTCTTTTGCTCCTTATTGCTTGAATTTGAGTCCTTTTTTTCCTCTTTTTGATGAGGTTATCTAGGGGCTTATCAATTTTACTTAATCTTTCAAAGAACCAGCATTTTGATTTGTTAATTCTTTGTATTGTTTTCTTTGTCTCCATTGAATTGATTTCTGCTCTAATCTTTATAATTTCCTCCCGTCTTTGGGCTTTGGATTTCGTTTGCTCTTCAGTTTCTAGTCTGTTTACGTGTTGCATTAGAATATTTATTTGTTTCCGTTTTCTCTTCTTAATATGTGAGTTCAGGGCTATAAATTTCCCTCTAAGAACTGATTTCATTGTATCCCATAAATGCCAGTAGGTTGTTTTGAATTTTCATTAAGTTGTAGATATTGTTTAATTTCTTATTTAATTTCATCTGTAACCCACTGGTTGCTAAGAAGGGTGTTGTTTAATTTCCACGTATTTCTGGGGTTTTTTTTGTGGTTTCTTTTGTCATTTATTTTCAATTTCCTTGCACTGTGGTCACATAGTATGTATTGGATAATTTCTATTTTCTTGCATATACTTAAGCACGACCTATGGATTAATATGTGGTCTATTTTAAAAATGTCGCATGTGCAGCTGAAAAAAATGTGTATTTAGAAGTGTTTGGGTGGAACATTCTGTGTGTGTCCACTAAGTCCAGTTGTTCGAGGTCTCAGTTCAAGTTTGCTACTTCTTTGCTAATTTTTTGTCTGCTTGACTTATCTTTTTGGGATAAAGCCTTGTTAAAGTCTCCTGTTAAGATTGTGGTATTGGATATGAGATTTTTTCATGTCCATTAAGGCTTGTCTTATATAACTTGGTGCTCCCATGTTAAGTGCATACATATTTATGAGCAATACCTCTTTGTTTTGATTTTTTTCCTTAACTAGTATGTGGTGGCCTTCTTTGTTTTGGTTGACCAAACTTTGTTTGAAGTTTAGAGTGTTTGCAAACAAGATGGCTATCCCTGCTTTTTATTGGAGGTGCTGGAGCATGTAGTATTGTTTGCCACCCTTTAACTTTTAGCCTATGAGTTTCTTTATGAGTTAAGTGTGTTTATTGTATACAGCGTATGGTTGGATTTGGTTTCTTTATCCACTAAGCCAGTCTATATCTTTTAAGTAGAGAATTGAGTCTATATACATTGATGGTAATAATTGGAATGTATTCTTTTATGATTGACATGAGTATTACTTACTACTGTTTATGTCTTTTTCTCCTGTGTTTAGTTGGTTGTTCTATTTGGTGGGCTCTTTCTGTTATCTTTTGTTGAGTTCAGGTCATTTTGGTCTCTCTCTAATTTTTTTTTTTAATATACCTTATAGGGTTAGCGCTTTGACGTCATGAAATTCTTTAGTTGTTCCTTATCAAGGAAGTATTTCATTTCTCCCTCATACTTCAAGGAGAGTTATGCTGAGTATAGAAGTCTGGTCTGGAATTTATTTTCATGGAGGACTTGAAGCATTCACTCCATGCTCTTATTGACTTCATGGCTTGTGAAGAGAAATCTGCCATTATTCGATGGATTTTTCCTTTGAATTTTCTCTGTTTCATTTCTGTAGCAGGCTTAGTAAATTATGCCTTTGATGGATTTCTGGAATCTTGACTAGTATGTCTCTGACTGCATTGAACTTAAGTTCTATACACTTCAGTTATCTGAATGACTGTTTTTTTTTTTCAAATTTGCAGAGTTTTGTGCTCTTCTGCCCATATTCTTTTTATATAATTTGTGTCTACTCCTTTCTCTTTTATTCCTATCAATCTTACGTTGCTCATTTATGCATCATCGTGAAGATGTTGCGTTATTTTTCCTGCATCCTTGTTATTTTTAAGACATTCTTTCTTACCTTTTCACTAGCTTCAAGATCTGAGATTCTATCCTTACTTTGGTTCATACGATTTTGCTAGCTTGTGATTGAGATTTTATTTTCCTGTATATCTCTTTCAAATTGTTTCATGTGATCTATTTGTTTCCTATATTGCTCTATGAGGGAGTCCATCATTTTTCTATTCTCCTCTAATTTTTTTATCAATATCTTCTTTAGTAATACTGAAGTTTGTCATTATAGTTATCCTTTCTCTCACTTGTTCAGAGATTATTTCTGCTCTGCTCTTCTCTCCACCTTTCTGCAGTTGTTCCCCTTCTTTAGATTCTATTAACTGAGAGATTTCTTCTTTATCTTCAGAGGTTATTTCTGCCCTGGTTTTCTCTATACCTTTCTGCAGTTGTTTTTCCACTTCAGAGTCTATTACTTCATGCATTTCTTTTTTTACTTCACATGTTATCTCTGATCTGAGTTGCTCTATACTTTTCTGCACTTGTCTGTCTACCTCAGAAGCTATCAATTGAGAGAGTTTGTCTGCATGATTCTTATTTTCTTGTATGGTGGTGTCTCCTGTATCTGTTACATGTGGGCTTGGGACCTAAGATTGCATTTTGCTCCTTGTCTGTATCATTCTGTATAGCAGTGATCTTTGGTGCAGGACTGCCTGCCCATGGGTTAGTTGTTCAGTCCAGGCTGCTGGGTCAGCTGAGCTACTTTTAGCTCTGGGGAGGGAGGTGTCACTTACCTGGAGGTCTTGCTCCTGGATAGGCTAAGCTTACATCGTGCTGAAGATCTGACTCACGTGTTGGGACTAATGCTGGATAGGCTGCGCTCATGGGGGGCTGAAGGAAGTCTCAGGTAGGCTCAGGAGTTCTCAGGTGGGCTGGAGGTCTCACATGGGCTGGAGGAAGTTTCAGGTGGGCCGGAGGCCCCAGGCGCACCTGGGCCAGAGGAGGTCTCACGCAGTTCGGAGGAAGTCTCAGGCGGACAGGAGAAAGTCTCAGGCGGGCCAGAGGTCCCAGGTGGGCTGGAGGTCTCACGTGGGCCGGAGGATGTCTCAGACAGAAGGGAAGTCTCAGGAGGGCCAGAGGAAGTTTTAGGTGGGCCGGAAGAAGTCTCAGGTGGGCTGGGAGTCCCAGGCAGGCTGGAGGAAGTCTCCTCTCCTCCTTTTTTGATCTCTTAGCCTCTTCCCATTTGCAAAAGATTTATCTTCCTATTTTGTCCCTTTCTTTTTTTTTAATTTCTTTTTGAGACAGGGTCTCACTATGCAGTTCAGACTGGCCTTGAGCTTACTTTTTGTAGCCCAGGCTAGTCTCACACTCACATTGTTCCTCCTGCCTCAGCCTCCCAAGTGCTGGGTCTACAGGCCTACACCACCACAGTCCAGCCCTATCTTTTAAAAAAACATTTTATGTATTTATTTGGTACATGCAATTTGGACTCATAATGATCATTCTGTCGCAACCTTTCTACAGAGGGGATTGCAGCTGTGCACCACCTGGTTTCAGTGGCCAGCTAGGCACAAGGCCAGCAAGGCATGCAGTATTGGGCATCACACCTGGTTCATTACACTTGTGAGACAGGTGCTTAGACCACTGAGCTATCTCTCTGGCCCTCATCTTTCTTTTTTTATTATATATCTTTTATTTTGTTCTATAATGCATTTATTATTTGAATTTCTCATGGAAGATTTCTATACCCTTAAGCATTGTAAGTTGAGTCAAAAAGCCTCACTATAAGGTAATTTCTAAAAATTTATTTACCTTTTTATAGTAACAGAGTAGAAAATCCAAGTCACTTCACTATGATTTATTTACAACTGTGAGAAAAAGCTGGCAGTAAAGTCAATGCTAAGTTCCAGAACATTCCATGTTGTAAGAGAAGGCTCCTTGGCCTTAGGTCAAGGAGAAATTACTAATTAGAGTTTGTTATGTCCAAGTCAATTGGTTACAATCAGAAAGACCAGCCAAAGAGAGTCACTGTCAGAAGTCCCACAAACCGAAATTACTTGCCGCTTCTGTTTTTTGGTTTTCTGAAGCTACTGACAGAGGGGGATTCACAGGTCTGCAGCAGCTCCTCCCAATTGTGCTACTGCAGTGAGCAACTCCAGACCACAAACTAGATCCAATTTCAAATAAATATTTCCCCTCTGCAGTCATTGCTGCTGGCCCATAAAGCTGGGGAGATGAAACACAGGGCATGAATGACACCCCCAAATAGGCACAGGGCAGAGCAGCTTTCCCTCGCATTATGTTCCCCAAACATGTTTGACCTTCAGCAGTTCACGGTGCATCAGCTACCCTTGGAATCATCAAAACTTCACAGCAACACAGCAGACCCACAGCTCCGTTCTACTGGAGCCACACTCACTTAGTAACAAGTACATGACATGACCTTAATGTCGCAGAATTGATGTTAGACAAAACATTTCTTACCTTACTTTTTCACTGCTTAATTAGTTGCTTCTTTGCAGAACTGAAAGACATAATCAATAGATCTTTAATTCCTGGAATTCTTCCTCCATTTGCAAAGCAAGTGAGGGCTGATATTAATGAATTAACACTGAGCAGTGGGGCCTGAGTTTTACCAAGTCACTCGAATGAGGCAGCCTCCAAGATTCCTAAATCCAACAAGGGAGGGTTTCCCTCTAACCTAGGTTACATCTATGTTGGAAAATTTACATCAGAATAGCTTAAATAAAAAAGCCAAATTATATGATTCATTGTAGAACAGTACTGCAAAATGTGAGTCCTATTTTATAAATTCACATATTTTATTTTTATCCAGGACTTTCATGAGCTGAGATAGAGATAAATGATTCCTTCTCAGAGGGAAAATAAGAAGCAGTTTAATCTTGATCTTCTTTTGCTTGAAACTATTCCACCTCTGAACTCATTTCACATTTTCAGCTACTAAAATGAATAAAGAATTTAGTAAATTCCTATGTGACCATATATTGCTAATAGAACAATTAATAATTTTTAAAACCCCTCTTTGAAAACACATTTAATATCATATTTCATATTGCAGATTTAAGTGCTGTTCCAACCAACTTGATCTGGTTTCCAAATGGTCATATTTAGTTATTCTTTCACCTAAAGTACTGTTGTTGAAACCCTTTTTTGCATAGGATTATCTAGATACCAAGAATGATTCTTTGAACACAGTGGATAAGGGAGGTCCACAGATGCTGACTGTGTTACAAGAGGTACCTCTTACTAGATACCAGGGATTAAAGGTGTTCCCCACGACCAGACTCAGGACCAGGCAAAGCTCCTGGTGCAAGCAGCATGCAACCAAGGCACAAGGAGACAATAGTAAAAGGAAAGTGGAGAAGAATAGCCCAATGAGAAGCACGTACAAATCTTTAGAACTGCCATTATGAATGCAGTATTCTCCTATGGCATACATAACCAAAGTTTAGACTTGAAGGCTGGTGTCCTCTGTAGATAAGCTTGCAAATTGTTTATGTGACCATGGTGATCAGATTACTCTCTCTCTGGCCAATGAGTTGAACAAAAGTGGGGAAGTTGTAGCTTGTGTACTGTTCTCAGAAATGTCAAATGTTGCCACCAGTGGGGCAGAAAGACATTTTTAAAAAATTTTATAGCCTTAATTACCACTTGCTTAACAATTCTATGCCAACATCTACATAGAAAATTACTGACAACAGAGTATAAGAGATGTATATGCATCTATATTCATGGTAGCATTATCTACAGTAATTAAAAGAAGGAAATAACCTAGGCAGGCATCCATAGCTCCATCAACATATGTTACCAACTCGTATCTTTTCTTCTAATAGTGACTATCTTAATAAACATAAATATCTCACTGTGGGTTAGAATGGGGAATGAGAATCAGGTAACAGTTTTCATCAGAAAAATTCTTAAAACACTGATATTAATTACAGAAATTGAAATGTAACAGCACTCTTAACTTTCCATGATAGGTGTTACGGAAAGTTTGGATGAATTTTAAAGTAATAAATAGGCTCCTGCTGTTCGCATGTCTGAATGTGATGTGCATATCTTTCACTTCAGCGAAGCAGGTGAGCATATTTAATTAATGAGGATGATCTAAGTAAGAGGAAGTCGATCAATAAGGGAGGGAAATTTCAATCATATGAGAACATATTGTCAGAAATCTTTTATTCAATCCTTTCCCATCCTCCCCAAATCATTTACTGAGCAACTAATATGAGCCTTTCTAGTTGGGCTCTATTTGCTTTAACATTGATTTTGTTTGTCTTTCTTGAAACAAACACTTTAAAATCCTTCTGGAATAATCTGCTTCTTGTGTAAATATTATGCTTACATTTCTACTGTGGGTAAAGTTTCTGTCAAGTACAAGTGAGCAACGGAAATCTGTGGAATAATCAAATCTTAGAAACAGATATTTATTTGTTTACTTATTTGGTACAGGGTCTCATTACACAGCTCAGACTCATAGTGATCCTCCTGTCTCAGCCTACCCAGCCCTGGAATTACAGGTGTGCACTACCATGTCTGGCTTGAGTACAGCATGTGGTACCAGGCATTGAATCCTTATGCTTGCCAGACCACTGAGCTCTCTCCCCAGATGAAACAGATTTTTAAACCTATTTTCATCAAAATGATGCAATGGTCAGTGACTGGAATCCCAGTGCATTTACTCAAAGGTTTTAACCATGCAAGTGCGTGAAGGCCCTGAAATCAGTTATCAGTACCACAATGAAAACAAACAGCAAATAAAGCACTCAGCAATCAAAGTCAAGCTATTAAATTACATCTATACAATTCATCTCATTCTTCCAGTCACTACTTGATGAGTGTCCCTGAAATCAGAATGGGAGAGAGAGGACACTCATTCTATGCATAGCATGCTGCAACCTTATTGATTCTAGAAGGTCAGTAGAGACATTTATAGATGAAACTCATCACCTATATATGCCACATGTTATACTAATATCTGAAAAACATTATATTGTTCACAGTGGTGATGCTGTGATGAAAAAGTATGCTTAAAAACACTTGTGGAAGAATATCTGAGATTTAATAGAAGTAGTCTTTTTTTTTTTTTTTTTTTTTTTTTTTTTAGTACTTCAAAGATGAGAGCTGTCTCCCCGAGCTTGGCCACAGCAGCAGCCATGGCTAGCCAGTACCAAGGAATCCAGCAGCTGCTGCAGGATGAGAGGCGGGCCGCGGAAAAGGTGGCCAAGGCCCGCAAGCGAAAGAACCGGAGACTGAAGCAGGCCAAAGAAGAAGCCCAGGCTGAGATCCAGCAGTATCGCCTGCAGAGGGAGAAGGAGTTCAAGGCCAAGGAAGCTGCGGCATTAGGATCCCATGGCAGCTGCACCAGTGAAGTGGAGAAGGAGACCAAAGAGAAGATGGCCGTCCTGCAGAGCTACTTCCGGCAGAACAGAAGAGGTCCTGGACAACCTCCTAGCCTTTGTCTGCGACATCCAGCCACAAATCCATGAGAACTATCGCATAAATGGATAGAAGAAAGGAGCGCCTGTTCCTAGGTTGGCTCTGTAGATGCGCTCGTGGAATACGAAGCTTTAGCAAAGTCGAAATGCATTAAATTATTTCTTACGTTGTGTAAAAAATCCCTTCACTTTTTGGAGAGTAGCATATCTGGCTTCTTTGGACAAACATATACTTTCTGCAAAGATTTTGCCTTTTTCCATCATATCTCTTAGAAATATAATAAGTATATGTGGTCTGTTTCTCCATACCATTTAGCTCAAGACATGTGTATATCAGTATTGACTTTTCTTTCTTAGATTTAGTAAGAAGAAAAAAACTTATTTAAAGAAAGGAAGGGATAAATAATTTTCCCTAATACTTTCTTAAAGGCCAGGGGCTTTATCTATGAAAAAGTAGTAAATAGCTCT
>PVJA010011807.1:0-22500 GCA_004027025.1 Myocastor coypus
TAAATATCTACCACGAAGAAAATATGCAATGTATTAATTATTGTAACTGTCCTACTAACCTGTTCTGAAACTGTCTCAATGCTATTTCTTTTTCATCAAAATTAATTTTAAAAATAAGCATATAAAGCAGGCCAGAAAGGCAAATGTCACATGATCTTATTCTTCTGTGGAATCTAAAAATGTTGGCATCATAGAAGTTGAAATAGAGTAGTGATTACCCGAGACTGGGAAGACCATGAAGGAGACAGAGATGAGAGAATGTTGATCAGCAGATGCTAAATTATAGTTAGGTTGTAGTAAGTACTGGCGTGCTGCTGCACAAGGGAACAACCAGAGATATTGCTAAATACACTGCATATGAAATAACTTGATAATTTCAATAACCCAGAAGAAAGCATTTCAATGTTTTTACATAAGGAAGCAATGGTAATTTAGAAATAGATGTTTAGTCTAATTCAACCATTTCAGTGTGCACATGTATTGAAACATCACATAGCTCCCAATGAATATGTAACTTTCATATAATGTTGAAAATAAATTTAATTCAAATCAATTTTTAAAAATCAGCTTTAAGCACTTTAAGCACTTCCTATAGCAGAATTTCCTTAAAGTGATTTAGCTCAAATAGTCAATTATTGAGGTTATTAATATGTTATATATTATTACAGTGCACATAAATATGTTCTATGTCAGCATATTTAACTAAACACAAGAAAAAATATGAACTAGAAATAGACATTGGGTTGAATCATATTAAGTAAATATTTATATTAAAACTACCATTTGTAATTTAATTTGAATAAAGCAATCTAATCAAATAAATATTATCAATTTAAATTTTAAGAAAAATGTTTAAAGGCTTAACAACTATATTTCAGGTGAAGGGTCTGACTTTAAAGATAACTGTACAATGATAATTTGATACGTCTCAGAGTACATAGCATATTAATAGGTCCCTAACAATGTCTGATAAATTAACTTATTAAGTGGATTAGTTATTTAATAGCTAGAGTTTACAACCAAGTGGACTTTGCATCAGAAGTTCCATCTTTGCCAACCTGCTATACGAGTATAGTCTGGTTTACAAATACAAAATGTTATGCAAATGTGTCTGCTTGTGTCTCATGAAATCAGCAATATGTCATTGTCTAGTGACAGCATATATGTAGAAATAATGTAGCTCATGCATTTTTACATAAAACGGGAAACTGCTCCTTATATTGGTTATTTCCCACCCCACCATACATCTCAGTACAACATCTATCTCCACTAATACTGAGGACAGCCAGCCCCATTCACACAAGCGAGATGAACAAATGATGTCCTGTTATCTCCAGGCAGTAAACTCTCTGTGGATTATAATTCTGGTTCCAACATTTTGCTTATGCAACTTTAGGCACATCTCTGAATCTGTTCCTAGCTTAAGGGTAAGAAAAACAGTTCTTACCTTGTAGGGTTATAGAAAGAATAGAAAGATGAGCTGTTAGTTATCAAATGCTCTATAAATGTTACCCATTATTACCTAATTTTGCATTAAACATGATTGAGCAAATGTCTGTTCATCTGCTCTGTTATAGTCAACCTATAATAAATCTCAGAAGCATTTGTTTCTCACTGGTGTTCCCACACAACTGTGTCTCCAGGTCATCCAGCTCTACTCTCCAGGCTAGAAGTCAGTCACACCAGCAGTGTTTTGTCACCTCCCTCCCTAAGACTCAACACCTAGCTCATCAACACCAAGTGAGTTGAAATACTGACCTCACTGTAAAGGGTTAAATGAAGCAACCTAAGGTATCTTTCCAATGTCAAATGCTTTCCATGCTCAGTATTATTGATCTTATATTGCAAAGTGGATTAACTCAAAATATATTCAGTTGATTGCTGACTTCTGTAAGCATATAGCTAAGTTTTAGAGGTAGGCACACAACTGAATGGCAGACATGATCCAGAATTTAATACCTATTCATTTAGTATGGTATTTGTTAATTGATCAGTTATTACTGCTTAATACACTGGAGAAACTAGATCCATTTGAAGGAGACTGAAGGTGCTGCATTTCACCATGACAGAAGCCTGGCTTCCTCTTTTCTGTGCACTCACATCTGTAGCATTGAGCATTCTCTACTGCAATCGTAAGTTTAGATTATGAGCCCTTCACAGGCAGACCTACAGTTGGTTTCTGGAGGGTTTTTGTTTGGTTGTTTGCGTACTCAAACAAATATATTTTATATATCCAAACAAAAATATTTTGCATACTCAGTGTCTAGCATAAGCATCTCATAAAGCAGGCGGTTAGTAAAATTTTAGGAACTAAACATGACCAACTGCACATAAGACGTGGCAGCCAAGCAGTGCCACAATTCCATTAAATCCTTTCAACTGGAAATCTTGTATGAGAGTTCTCTTTTGTGCCAGCACTTGCGCTCTTACCACTTGCCACCATGTCAGAAATACACTTACCTCCATTTGGACTAATGGGCCCACCCTCGCTGATGACATTACATTTCAGAATAAGGGTTAGTCGCTCAATAAATGACTGCTTCTGATATCCCTAACCTTTCAAGAAGAGTTAGTGTACCTCAAAGAAATAATCAGTGCAGCCTTCCAACCAGTAAAATCAAACTTCTTATATTGTTTAACTTCCTAGGAGTTTTATATACATGTATGTGTTCAACACATATAGCCTTCACCCATACCGGCACTATATATTTTTACAGCATAGGGTTTCCAGGATTGAGTAGTTTTAAACAACAGTATTTTATTATTTTAAGCACACCCACTGTGGAAACATTCCCAGGGCTCACGCTTCTGCTATTGGAACATTTGTTTTTTATTCTGAATATTTCAGCACATCTATTTATCGGGCACTATATTTAGTACCACAGTGCCAAGATGGCATATATAAAGATTCAATTGCAATTCCCATCTGATGTCCCTTCCCTCTCCTTTTTACCCCCTTTTTTATGTCCATACTCTGAATTCAGCACAAAGTTGGTGTGTTTAATTTAAAAAGAAGTAAAATGCTCCAGGAGACACCTCAGACCACTGCAAATCACCTACTTTATAGAGGCAGTAAAATTGTGTATCGGATTAGAAGTGATGCTGATCTGAAATTTATGATAACTTTTAATGGCATTATAATTTTTTTCCCTGCGCGCTTCATAACTGCACCGTTTCAATGCACAGTGCAGTGAGATGAAATTTGTAAGGGGAGAACATTGCCCAAGCAAACCCAGGGGGGAAAAGCCAGTGGAATAATGCAATAGCCCCACACAGGCAGATGCAAGCTATTCTTCCCATGCACAGTGACACAATGCCAAGAACGATCCACTGAGATTAAAGTCGACCCAGGGTTCAGAATTTGTTGGTAAAGCTAGGAAATGTAGCAGAAGCAAACCCGGAAGGAACCTGGTACAGTGCTTTCCTTGTACCACCCATCTTGTTGAGAGCGTGTCTCACTTCTCTGCTGGGGCATCCTGAAAATTCTCTGAAGCAAACAGCTCTTCCCTAGGTTGAGTCTGTGGAACCTCTCCCCACTCTGGAGCAGCTCAACTCCTCATTGCTTCCAACAGAATACAAGGGCCTTTCTTGGTGTCAAAGTCAGAGAAAATTCAAGCAATGCTGAAAAGTTTGCAACTAAGAAAGCCCTGGTGAGAGAAAGGAAGAACTGTGTAACAGGAAAAAAAGAGGGAGACATAGAAGTTTATTATTATTATTATTATTATTATTATTATTATTATTATTATTCCAACAGTAATGTTCATGTTATGACTTCTGTGTAATTGTGCCCCCAAAGCCTCAGGCAGCCACAGGGTGGGCTTCTAGAGGTTGTGATTAATTCATGCTCCAATCCTGGGATTATGGGTGTGAATGCTGCTGGGATTAAGCTACACCTCTCCTGGGGCAGAGATCCTGGATATAATACAAGGAAGGGAGGAGGCTTGCTCTCTCCACCACAGCTTCTCCCTTTTTGCTCTTCCTATTTTACTGTGTTCCACCACCATGAACTGCTGCCCTCTGTCCCGGAGCCAGCCAAGCAGAGATTGAAATGGGAGTTAAATAAACCTTTCCTTAATTTTCGATTTTGGGTATTTTATCCAAACAATGAGGAAAGTAACCAAAACCGTTCATACTAAGATCTAATTAAGGGTCGGCCAAATAGCTCAGCAGATTAAAGTGCCTGTAAGCACAAGCAGGAACCGGGGGTTCTATCTCCCTGACCTGCCATGTTGGCGCCTCCCCCCGCCCCCGCCTCTACCCTCACCCCCCACCTCCACCCCCAGAACACATTGAGATGGCAATTAAGACTGGGCATGGTGGCGTATGCCTGTAATCCCAGCTCTTGGGAGGCTACAGACAGGAAGATCACCCCAAGTCCGATCTAGTAGTGAAGCCCTGAACACCCTGTAGAGCCTTCCCTAAAGATTAGAAAATAAAATAATAATAAAAGTAAAGGGTCATCCAGATACTTCAGCATACTAAAGCACCTGCTTCAGCAGAGTGCAGTGACCAGGGTTCAGTCCCCAGTATGCCCTGTCAGCTCTGCCCCTGGGTTGCACCAAGAAGGTGGTGGTACATGCCTGCAATCCCAGCTCTTGGGAGGTTGTCAAAAGACGGATCACTACCAGTCTGATCTAGTAGTGAGACCCTGAACACTGGGTGGGCCCTGCCCTAAATTCATTAATTTTTTGAAAAAGATCTAATGTAAAATATGAAAGAAAATCTTTCAGACAAGCACCCAGAATCAAAGAAAAAGACTTCCTCTTGATACAACATTCGCTCCTCAACATGTTTCTTCAAGGGTCATCCAGCCTCTACTTGAATACTTCCAAAGACAAAAGGCTCACCACCAACTAAAGCATTTCACGGGTTCATTCCTATACTGGCCAATGTGTTAGGGACATCGTTAGGCTATTGATGAAATATTTCTCAAAGTATTTTTTATAATAAGTGTGAATTATTCTGCTTTCTGATTAGTGAAACACAAGTTCGGTACAAAAGATTAAATTTTGATAATTTTGCTGGGCATGGTGGCGCATGCCTGTAATCCCAGCACTTGGGAGGCTGAAGCGGGAGGATTGGTGAGAGTTCAAGACCAGCCTGGGTTACAAAAGTGAGCTCAAGGCCAGCCTGAACTGTACAGCAAGACCCTGTCTCAAAAAGAAAAAAAAATTTTTTTGATAATTTCCATACTACAAAAAACATTGCCTATGTGGTAATTCTACCAAAAATAACTACAAAATACAAAAAAAAAAGTATTCAAAGACATCTGGCCTAAATATCCCCGATTTGTCAACATTGTGAGAGAAAAAAAGTAGGAGGACTATTTTAAAGTAAAGGACACTAGAGACATAATAAATGTAATATATGAAACTGAGACCTTGAATTAGAATCCAAAGGTAATTTTAAGGTCATTTTCAGGCTGTCGGGGGACATGAATATAGAGTAATTGCTATGGTTTTGATTGTGATGTTATTGTGGCTTTGTGGGGTTATGATAAATCTGCTGAAATATTCTGTGATCAAATGTCAGATTTGTAACTTACTTCCAAATAGTACAGAAAAACAGAGAAGGCTAATCCTGCAAAATTTTAAAAACTGATGAGTCAGATAAAAGGTTATCAGATTGTTATTATTTTTCAATCTTGGCAGCTTAGAATCTGTTGTAAGTAAGAAGTTGAAGGAATTTTTTTTTTTAAAGCTGGTTAGCTCTTGAAGCAGATTTTTAGTGTTTTCCTTTATCTTTTTCCATATTCTCCAAGTATTTTTGTACTCAAAGAAAGTTCTTGGTTTTTTTTTTTAACTTTTTTTATTTATTATTTTTATTCTTGTTTCAGAACCTTTGTTTGTTTATTCACTCATTTTTATAGCTGGCTCAGCCCGCCCCGAGGGCAGGGCTGGCGCAGCATGTAGTGCCGGGGATCAGAACCGCGGTCTCTGAAGCCGCCCAAGCTTCCCCAAGCAGGCGCTTCAGACCACTTAGCCATCCCGCCGGGCCCGAAAGTTCTTGTTTTATGTTTGATTAAAGTGTGTTTACTGGTGCAACGTCTTCCCCCTACAAGCAGAGCCCCAGTGTGCAGATCCAGAAAACAAGAGAAGCGGAAGTTGCAGCACAGGTTCCTCCCGGGGTTCACTTTCAGCACGTTTCTCCATCTGCTAACTCAGCCTTCCCCTAGGGTTTTGGGGAAGCTCAAAATGAAAAAAGAGTTGGTCCTGGGCCTGGCGGGATGGCTCAGCGGTCTAAAGCGCCTGCTTGGGAAAGCTTGGGCGGCTTCAGGGACCGCGGTTCGATCCCCGGCACCACATGCTGCACCAGCCCTGCCTTCGGGGTGGGCTGAGCCGACCTTAAACATGAGTGAATAAAACAAATAAAGGTTCTGAAACAATAAATAAATAAATAAATAAATAAATAAATAAATAAATAAGAAAAAAGAGTTGGTCCTTTTTAGACTATTGTACCAATTTCCCCCCTGTAATAGAGCTGTTCATTTCTTAAATTTGTGCTCCACAAAAGTCACACACAATACTGAGTTTGTTACCCAGAACAAAAGAGTAAAACAAAACTTACCACATACCAAAATCTAAAACAAAGAATTGCTTTTTTACTGCTGTCCTGCATAACTTTTCCTTAGATCTTTGGGCCAAAATTGAGTTTAGGGGAGCAGCTGCTGTTGAAGCTGTATCTACCTTCTCAGAGATTAAGTAGAAGCTCAAGTCAAGGTCTTATCAGATACTCAGTTTTTGCTCTACCCTCTTCAGCCTCAGAGCCTATATTTCCTTCCTTGCAGGCTCATGCCCACTGACCAGCTAGGCCTCAAAGCAGCAGGCTGTTCCAGCTCACCTGCTGGTCCTCAGTCTTCCCTGAGCTTCCTGGTGGAGGGGACTTTCTTAAACTTCCAGAGCTTCCTCTGCTTTTTCGCTGTGTGATCTGGCTCTGTCTAGCCTTTGGGACCAAGCCACATGCCTCAATGCTTTGCTTTTCTGCATGAAATTTGTATTTGCTCCCTTGCCTAGATATTATGGAAACTGTGTTATTAGCACTGCATTTCCCAGAGAAATCCAGTGAAAGAAAATTAGAATATATCACAGCAAAGAAATAATGGTCATCTAGTCCAACTCTTGCATTTTCCATACAGTGACACTGCACTGAGGCCCAGAGAGGGGAACTTTTTTTATTCAAGGTCAGATAATCCAGTGTAAAACCTGAGTTAAAATCCCATGTGTGCCTCCCTACCGAATACTCTGTGCACTGAAGCATGTTTCTTTTTCTTGGGGATCAAACAAATGATCTTTCAAGCACTCTGCTTCCAAAAGTTGCCTAGCGTTTTCCTACTCAGAATGAAAATCTTCTCCACAACAGTCTTGTGGATCATTCATCAAAATCAATCATAGACTATGTCATTGGCCAGTAGCCATCAGTTCTTGAGTGAATTGGAAAGCAAATCTTTCTCTTCAGTGTCATTCACATCCTACTCCTCATGCACTGTAGCTCTTTTCTCTAACAAATGAACATAGAAGAAAATTCTCTCTTCTCCCAAGACTTTCCACTTTCTACCCAGATTGAAAAAACTTCAGAAAGGACCCTGTTCCTCCTTTTTTCTTTACAAAATGTTTTTCCTTCTTCCCCATTTGTACAAAATGTCTTTCTTTGTCCTTAAATATTACATGTCTTGGGAGACTTTGACCACCACCTCAAATGGAGCTGACCTTTGCCCTTCCCTGGCTTGGAACTACAGTGTTTCTATACCTACACTTTATTAGTTTATTTCCTCAACAATTTTAAGTTTACATCTTTCAGCTTTGAGTTCCATGAAGGCGAAGTTTTCACCTTATTTATTTTTGTCTCCCAACTCCTGGCACGTGGTGGAAGCTAACGTAATAATTTATAACAAAAGCACGCAAATCAGCAGAATTGGGAAAGATGTATCTTCAGAGCCTGGTAAGCTATTTTGTCACATTCTGGGTTTATGGTCCCAAATTGCAAGCTACTTCTGATTGAAACACAACCTCTTGTAAATGTCAGTATCCTCATATTTTTCCCAATATATAAGACATAGCTCCTTTCTGGGGTGGCACCACCCAAGATTCTTCTCACCCTAAAGCCTTCTGATGTTCTACATGCCTCAGGAGCAGTCTTATTCAGGGACTAGGTCCACTTTCCTTATAAACAGTGTCACACTCCTTATGCACAAAAATTCTTTCTCCAGTATCACCTGACACAAGCAATGAGACTTGCTTCCCTTCAACCTTAAGTATTCTTTTTCTTTCTGACTTTCTTAGTCTTTCCTACCAACACCACTGGGGAGCCATCATGCATCCCTTCATATTTGATCATAGGGAGATGTTCTCTACCACTGAGGCCAATCTGAGCTACTCACAGCAGGTGAAAGTGAGGAGGAAAATATATTCCAGCTAGCTTCATTTGCTTGCCAACTCTGGGACCACACTAATTTCCTTAAATTCTCTACACCTCAGTTCACTTCTCTAGAAAGTGTTTTGCAAAGTTGCCACGAGCATCAGAGGAAGTAGTGTGTGCAGAGTGCTTTGTATAGCACCTGGCACAAAGTAATGGCAAAATGAATGCTCACTCTTATTATTATCTTTGCCCTAAACAGAGAAACAGGCAGCACACATGGTGCAGATTCCCACCACGCGATCTTTTCTGCCCTTCCTCACATTTTTGCAGTTCTGTTTGAACCTTTGGTGCAGTCTTTGAAAACCATATTTTTGGCCCTAACTCTTATCCTACTTTGTGTTAAGTCTTTCTGTCTTCCTGTTCACAAGGTAACATTTTCTAAACTGCTGGAGAGCCTTTACTCTATTGAAAGCATCCTTGTGAGTTGGCCCAAGTGGGAGAGTAAGATACAACAGTGAGGAAAAGGGGCTCAAAGTTGGAAAATATGATTTTAAAAAACAGTAGTCCTTGTGATCAGGGCCCACCCCTTCAGCTTCCACTGCCCCTCCCCTGTCCCTAAACCTGACCAGGACTAACATTCCAGCTGCTCAGCAGCTTCTTCCAAATGACAGTACAATATCCATATCGAGAGTTCTAGTGTACAGGCCATCCAGCCTGCTCTGGAGACTGTATTAACGATGAGCTGACACATTGGGTTTACTCTGAATTACTCTTCTTAACTTAATTATATGCCTAGAGGGAAACTCAAGGTGTTTGATCATGTCTTGGGAGTATCTTCCTTGTCTAATGTCATTAGCCTTATGGATAGGAAGAATTCCTAAAGCAATCAAAGTAAGTGCTGTATCCCTGAGGACTCTGAGATGATTATCCTTTCCCAGATCTTCCCAGATTCTGGTCGTCTGTAGTTAATGTCATAGGCAGTGTTGTGTAGTACTTCTCTCAGAGGCATGGGATGCCCTTTGGTACCAGCAAATTGGAACCTGACCTTACTTCAATTAACAGTGTTTAGAAGCTAGATCATCTTATCTAAGAAATGTAGAGAGAGGGGCACTGAGTCCCTGGTGACACTGTTCCTCATAATGCCCTCTCCCAGATGTCAGTTTCACACACCACATATAGGTGAGTAGACCTTATCCACCTAGCATTCCCATGACTCAGAAAATGCATCCAAAGTCATTAGCCCATTCCTGAAGCCTACAGTGGCCCGTTAGAAATGTCAGTGCACACTCAACAAGCACTTGGATCCAAATGCGCTGAGGCTTAACCTCATTAAAATGTTTTCATGACACAGGGTCAAACTTATCTTGCCACTGAACTCCCTTCCTCTCATCAATCGCTGAGAAAACATTTTCTTTCTAATTAATTTCATCTGGATGAAACCCGCACAAATGTCAGCACAACAAATTAAGACTTATTGATTATTGGCTTTTTAAAAATAGTTAATGGTTCTGTCCAAAGATGGAATATTTTAGGGACATCAGCAAGACATTTTAGCTTAGGTTGATTTTGGGTTTTGAACAATGAAAATAATGTTGTAAGCATCTTCTGTAGCCTCATGGCTCATTTTTTTTATCTGAAAATATATGCTTTTTTCTATTCACAAAGCATAAAGAGCCAGAAAATTGCATCTTAGAGTTAGATGGAAAATAAATGTTATTCTATCATTTATACTACATATGTGATAAGCTAAAGGTTGAACGCTCATTTTCCATTTTCTCTCTCCAAACATAAATAAAATGTTAAATTTATCCCCCTTCATAATTAATAACAAAAGGGAAAAATCAAACACATGTTCTTTAGCAGAGATTTTGTTTGTGATCGCTGTTATTGAAATTAAGGCTGAGCCGGGCGTGGTGGCTCACGCCTGTAATCCCAGCACTTGGGAGGCTGAGGCAGGAGGATTGGTGCGAGTTCGAGACCACCCTGGGCTACAAAAGTGAGCGCAGGACCAGCCTCAACTGCATAGCGAGACCCTGTCTCAAAAAGACAAAAAAAAAAAAAAAAAAATTAAGGCTGATACTAGGAACAGATATTGCTTTTACTAAACCCATGGTCAATCATCAACCAGACTTTACCGAATGCTCTCATGTACTATGGTAAAGGTCAGAGGGAAGCACCAGATTTGACTGCTACTCTCAAGAGATATAATGTGGCTCAGAACATTTTATGTACACATTTTCAAAACTGTAAACTACAGAGCTGTCTATATCATACATGGTATAGAATCCATAACTGGTATGCTATTTGGTTTACAAACTTTCTATAAAATAGCATGCTAGAAAATTAGCGGCAGAGAAAACTGAGTTATATCAAAGATAATATTACAAGGAAGAACTAAAATCAAGAGTTCATCTTTAAAATAATTAGAGCACTCTGCTATGTGACACTCTGCCTTAGAGGTAGCTGACTATTAACTGAAACCTCCATGAACCATTAACTAAATAAACTGTTCCGTCCTTAAAAAAAAAAAAATAATAATAATAATTAGAGCAGATTTTTGTGTAACATACCATTCAGCTTATCAATGTCTTTGTTTTTTACCAATTAGATATACCAAAACCTCCAAGTAAAACATCCATAAAGAGAAGAAATCATGGTCTGCATAATTAAATTGCTTTACGGAAAAGATTCATAATAAGCCTTTTATTTTCTTTTATCCTACTCAAATATTTCAGTTTTTCAAGAAATATATGGGCATAATTCCTTTCAACATTCATTCTGTTTTTAATGTACTTGGTACAGGATCTCACTACCCAGCTCAGATTTATAGTAGCCTCCTGTTTTCAGTTTCCCCAGTGCTGAGATTACAAGCATTCACCACCACATCTGGTTTCAGTGATGGGTTCAGCATGCCTTGGGGTGAGGCTGGTGCAGCATGCGGCACTGGGGATCAAACCGTGGTCTCTGCACTTACCTAAGCAGGTGCTGAGTCTTCTGATCTATCTCACAAGCCCTACCAAGAATTTCATCTTCATCTCTCAGTACAGACCCAGAAAGGGACTCACACAGATCATCTAGTCTAGCAGATCATTCTATAGAAAATAAATGAAGCCAAGGTAAGTTGTTACTTTTTCCAAGGAGACATAACTTAAAGGAAATGTGTTGTTCTGTGAAAGAATTTTCATCTCACTATTCAGTATAGTTATTTGCTATTATGTGTTCAGTGCTCCATATCAATTAAAGGTAAGCATGGAAATTTTGGTAAGAAGTTCAGTTAGGCAATATCAATAGACTTAGAACCAATAAATCCAACACAGAAAAAAAAAAAAACTCCATATTCAACCTGGGCTTGAACATACCAGAGGGTATGAGATTTAGAGGTAGATGAGCCCCAAGAATGGCAGAGAAGATTACAGCTGAACTACAGCAAAATAATGAAAAACCATGTGACATGTTACCGCTTGGGGCAGATGAAAGCATAAGACCTACTGAACACCTCATGGAGATCTTTCATCTTAAAGGAAATTTTGGAAATGAAGACATGGAGACAGATGCATATGATGGCCATGGAACTGCCACAGAGGATTGCACCAGTTGATCTTAAAGGCAGCTTTAGAAGACTTTGGTTTTCTGGCTTGCTTTTATGTTCCCTCAATAACCCTATATGCTATGAGATTACTTTAATAAATAAATGATATACTTCAAATAATAATAATGTCATCAAGAGCATATATGCAGACTGGTTTATAGGTAGGTCTTAATTTGTGCCAGAGTTGGACACAAATACATATTCTTCCTGTCTGGTTTGCCCTGGTTGATGAGCATAGGATCCTCTGGTTTCATCTCAGGCAAAACTGGCTTCCTTACTTGTACTGGATCACACAGTCAAGTCCTTTGTTTATATTCTTATTTGTCTCCTGTTAGAAATTTGCATCAATAGAATTGCATGTTTCCTGATCACATATATTGTAGGTACAAGAATGAAATTATTGACATAGGGAAAAGAATTGATGCCAAATATATTGAAATGTTCAAAGTAATTTCAGGTTCCAAATCATGTGAAATATTTGAATGAGTGACAACAAAAAAGGCCACAAACAAAAATTCACTTGATTTGCAATAGGTGAGCTTTTGTTTGATGCTAAGTTCAATTGTACCAACAATGTTCTCTGCTCACAGTGAACTCTGTTTATCAGAAAAGGCATTTCTCACCAGTTGTCTTCCTTAAGCCACCAAATTCAGACCTCCACACTCTTGTTGAAAAGACATGCAAACTGTGTAGTGCAGATAGTGTGAAAGAGGAGAAAACAGGACCTGGGGTGATAGCGCAGTAGAATAAACACTTGCCTGGTAAGTGCAAGGACCTGCATTCAATCCCCAGTTTAGAAAGAGAAAGACAGACAGACAGACAGACAGACAGTCAGAGACAGACAGAGACAGAGACAGAAACAGAGAGACAGAGAGACAGACACAGAGACAGAGACAGAAAAGAAAACTAAGAACAAGAGAGAGACTAGCACTAACAAAATGTGGTACAATAAATGATGCAAAAATACACTTTTGGTGTTTTGTAAATTGCGCCTAGCAGGCAGTGTCCAGACATATAAGCAAGACTAGAAAATTCACTAATTAAACCCACAATCATGCTATCCAAACCCTTCTGACGGGATCTAAAGATGAAGGTGAACTACTGAAGATATTTCATCAGGCTTCCTATTAAAAATTGGGGAGTTTTAATCTTTATAGACCAATGGACATATTTTCCTAGTATAAATTAATGTAAACATTTGCACTGAGTAGTACCAGAAATAGTACTGCAAGCAAGTTAAAAGCAGGGAAGTGTTCTGCAAAGTACGTTGCTGTCCCGAACTTCATTGTTGGACCTAAAACATTAGGATAGGTACTCACAGAGCTGATGTCAAATAACATATGCCGGCAGGAGCTGAGAATAGAACATAAACAGAGAAGAGAAATCTGACTGTGATGGAAACTGTCCACAGTTTCCATAAGAGCCACCTCTGCCTCTTAGCTTCACCCTTGGGTCAATTTTCCAGAATGGTTTTTCCCTGTGGTGGCAAAATTCTAACTACACCTATAGCCTTCTCTCCACTTCTGTTTTTAGCTAACTAGGATAACAGGATCAATAAAGTTTTACTACAGTCTCACTGGCTCTGGTTGAGCTGCCCTCTCAGCTCTGAACCAATCACTGCGGCTATGAGAAGGAAATGTTTCAATTGGTTGAAGCTAAAAAATTGGTCCACCCAGACCTGGAGTACAGTTAGTACTAAAGCCATACCATAATACCCACTTGGGGGCTGGGGAGATAGCTGGGTGGCCCAAGCACCTGCCTGGTAAGTGTGTGGTCCTGAGCCCAATCCCCAGTACCACATGCTATGCCGGCCCCCAGAACCCCTGGAGCACCTGGGCTACCACCTAAACCAGGCATGGTGGTGCACCCCTGAAATCCCAGAGCTAGGGAGGCTGAGACAGGAGGAATACTACTAGTCTCAGCTGCGTGGAGACCATGCAGCAAATAAATTTTCAAAAACTTCAACAAAACTAATACCCAGCTACTGTTTTGAGAAAAAGATACATGATATGCTGGGGGAAAAAATTAGTACCCAGTGTATCTAGTCTTATCTATTAGATTCTGGGTTCAGTTGGGGGAAAAATTGTGACCTATCACATTGTGATCTATCATTCTCTGGATCATCAACAGTGCCCAGTTACAACTAACAGATACTTAATAAACATGTTATGGTTAATTAATTGATTTTAAAACATTAGAAACCACCCAGGCTTTTATTTAAATCCCATCTGCTAACTAGAAGGGATATTCCACTACAGAAAGTTGAAGTTTCTATTGCTAACTTCATTCATAAATTGTTTTTTGAATTTTTAAAATGTATTTAGTACAGGCTCTACAGGGTCTCCCTACACAGATCAGACTTGTAATGACTCCTGTTTTCAGCCTCCCAAGTGCTGGGATTACAGGTGTGCACCACTACGCCCTGTCTCAATCAGTGTCTCCGCGCACCAAAGGCACAGGACCTGCACTGCATGCTGGGGACTGAACCCTGGTCCCTGCATTCTCCCTAAGCAGGTGCTTTAGTCCACTGTTGTAAACTGTTTTTGTTTTGTTTTGTTTTGTTTTAATTGATGAAGTGTGCCTTGACTGCACGGTGAAGCATTAATAATGTTCCTTAAGGAGGCTTGCCAGGTAGTGCAGCTGATTAAAGCACATGCTTTGGTAGTCACTCAGGCACCAGGGATGTCGGTTCAATCCCCTCTTCCTCATGGAGCACAAGGCCTGCCCTTAAGGCAGGGTGAGCCTGCCAAAAACAAAACAAAGACGCCTTCATGTACTGCTACTTGCTTTTAGTTCATTGAAAAAAAAGATTTATACTAATGCTGTTTAGAAAAGATATCATGTCTGCCTCTTGTACTCTAAACAACTACTATGAAGACAACAATATGCAATATATTAATTATTGTAACTGTCTTACTAACCTGTTTTGAAATCGTCTTACTGTTATTTCTTTCTCATTAAGATTAATAAAAGTTTTAGGGTCCCGGCAGGATGGCTCAGTGGTCTAAAGCGCCTGCTTAGGAAAGCTTAGGCGGCTTCAGGGACCGTGGTTCAATCCCCGGCACCACATGCTGTGCCAGCCCTGCCCTCAGGGCAGGCTGAGCCGGCCATAAAAATAAAAATAAAAATAAACAAACAAAGAAAAGTTCTGAAACAAGAAATAAAAAATAAATAATAAATTTTAAAAATAAATAAAAGTTTTAGAAAATGAATTTTTTAAAATGTAGTCTGTTCACATAATGGAGTACTACTCAGTCACAAAGAAAGATAAGCTTGAGAGTTTTTTATGCAAATGAATGCAACTTAAGACCATACTCATAAGTGAGAAAGATGAGACCCACATGTGTAAACACCATGTTACCCCCAGGTTTGTAAGCTGAATGAGTACATAAGGTTTAAAATGTTCAATGATTTACGTGAAATCAGAAGAAAATGTTAAAAAGGAAAAAGGACTTTAGATGAGGGAAATGGGAAAAGAAGGAAATGAAAGAGGGAAACTGAAGGCTGATGTGCTGCTAGTGTCTGTAGGTTCACTGAAAAAGAAGGCTTGTGCTAATAACAATTAGAGAGGTGCTTATGTCCATATGTTACACTCTGAGTAACTACTTTGGACACAATAACACACAATGTATTAACTACTGTTTTTCTATTATTTTGTCAGGAAATCTTGATTTCTTGTATAAAGTAAAAATATATATGTTGGAATTAATTCCCGATGTTATTGAATTAAAAGGTAAAGGCAAATTCCTCCTCACACACAAAAAATGAATGTTTTTAAGTTCCTGTGCTAATAATTAAGTCATCCTACTTCTTTTGTTTTTGGCAAAACAAACGATCTTTAAAAAAAAATGCTAAGCCGGGGGTGGTGGCACACGCCTATAATTCCAGCACTTGGGAGGCTGAGGCAGGAGGATTGGTGCGAGTTCGAGGCCAGCCTGGGCTACACAAGTGAGCTCAAGGCCAGCCTGAACTGCATAGCAAGACCCTGTCTCAAAAAGACAAAAAAAAAAAAAAAAGCTAATAATGATCTTTAACAGCACAGTCCAAGGATTTTATATAATATCTCACAAAAACTTTTGAAGAAAATGTTATTATGATCCCTGTTTTACAGGGGTAGAAAATGGTGCACAGAAAAGTCTAGTTACCTATCAGATGTAACATAGCTGGCAAGTTCCAGAGCAAGGGTCTGAGCTCACGTCAACACTGTCTTCATTTATGTTTGGTCAAATCAGGCAGAGCCAGCTTAGATGCCACCAGCTCCCAAAACCATCCCAGCTGCAGCCAGCCAACCTTTCCACATCTCTTGGTGTTTTTCCTATGATCCTTCATTTTGTTTGAACTTGAGTCATCTGATATCTACCACTGCCCCAAAACTTTCAAAAAACAGGAGCTAGTATAGTACCATCCTGCTAAGGATAAAAGGCCAGATGGGCCAGGAGCAGGAGCAGGAGTGCTTTCTAGGCCACCTGATGTCCAGCTCCAGGGCCTTCTGCCTTCATTCTGCTGAAGTAGAGGCAGGATGAGCTGTCCACTGCCAGACCAATCTTCTAATGTGGGCTCTCATCATGGTGTTGCCCAGTTGAAACACTTTAGGTAAAACAATATTTATAAAATGACTGGTCATACCTTGTCAATTTGATCTTTAAAATATGTCATTAAAATGTTGCTTATTTTGATCACTGCATACTATGGTGGCCCCTTAAATTTTATACCTGAGGCATATATCTCCCTTCCCCCACCTTTAGCTGTGGCCTGGTGGGGCCTCATGGTTCCCCGCAGAGCAAGGCATGGCATGCTCCTCTTGCCAGTCAAGGTCTCCTTCTCTGAGATGACTTGCATTTGCTGTTACAGTTTGATACTCTACAAAGCATCTTACTCACCACTTTATCCTCTCGTTTTTCCTGACATTGCGCAATGTTTCCTCCTCACGGAAGGTTTTGCTCTTTCCTTCAAAGGCTACTTGTGACATTTTGAGTGGTTCCATCTTGAGCCAAAACCCAGGAGGCCTCTACATTACCCTGGGTGCCCTATTGATGGTCCTGAACTCACTAACTACATTTTAAATTCCTTAAAACCAGAGCCTATCTTAAAGTATGCTGTTTCTGTCATCTTCTCTACTATTTCTTAGCCCCATACCTACTTTCAGTCAACTAATTGTTTAAGACAATTAACCAATTCTTTTGTTAGATATTTTAACAAACTCTAGTTAACTCCCACCTGTTCTGTGACAAGCAGATATAGTGGCCAGGGAAGTCCTCCTCCTGGATTCCAAATGGAAGCTTCAGAGTAAACAGGCAGACAGGTTCGAAAGGTAGCAAAATCAGAAGGGTAGCTCCTCAGAGCCAGGGGCTCTGGCCAGCCAGCAGTGAGGGGCAGGACAATTTTAGGATGTGATTTAGCCTATCATTTACCCTTGAGTGTTAGAGACTACACAACTCTCAGGAAGTTTTAATAATGCTGATTTCAGCTCAATATACAAAAAGAAAACACTTGAAGAGAAAATTTGGCTTTGTCAGATTTAACTTTTGTCAGAAAAAAAAAAAAATGTTTTCTAATATGGTAAATAAATATTTGGACCTAAAAAGAGTTACCCAAGTATAAGTAGCTGAAATGGCTTATATTTTATGATCAAAACTGGAGTTAGATATTTTTGCATAAAAATACCAATAGCCAGGGTTTGATCCATTTATTTATGCACTCAATAAATATTTATCATCTACTATGGCCTAAGAACTAAGGTGACAGTGATGACCAAGATAAATGTGGTTCCTACCCTCACGGGGTTTTACTCTACATTTTAAAACCACTTACGATAATTTTTACAAATTACACTGGAGCTCTTGAAATCATCAAATAATTATTGAGTTCATAAATGTTTCTAGGCTAGGTTCTTGGGATGAATAAGTGAACAAAATAAAGCATCTTCCCCTCGGGGATTTTATATCTTTTTTAATGGTACAAGCACAACAAAGAAGTGTTTTATAAGCATAAAGGAAGAAATTGTGTTATGGATGGAACAAAGAAAAAGTAAAACAAGATGCAAAAATGTCAGGAGCTTCTGAGGAAACCTAAGGAAAGCAGAGCAGAGGAACTGGAGTCCAGGAGAGGGAGTGGACATGAGGTTCAGGGCACCAGGGCAGACTGTGTACCCGCATGGCCACTGCTAAGGTTCCGGCCTTTATGCCAAGTGAAACAGGGAACTGCAGGGGCCTTGGAACGGAGAAATAATGCTATGAGACTCTCATATAAACACAGCCCTCTGCCTACTGTCCTGAGAATAATAAACTAGGAAGAAGAAAGGAACAAACATAGCAAAATAGTACTACTCCAGAATCCCTAATTTGATGGTCCCAGGGAGAAAAGTTAGCATTCGGACCAGTACACTAGAATCACAGACATTAGGAAAGGGTGAGGTCTCAGATTTATTTCATTGTACACTGAGGAAAAAAAAAGAACCATCACCTCCTACACTTAAAATAGGAACCAGAGAAAATTAAACTCATGAAAGCTGAGTATGCTGTCATATGCCTATAACCCTAACACTCTGGGGGCCAAGGGCGGGTGTGTGTGCAGGAGGAGGGGGGTTCCACTGAGCCTGCACATCATGACAACTTAGTGAGGTTCTGTCTCAAAATAAAAAATAAAAAAGGGTTGAGGTTATATCTCAGTGTAAAAGCCCTGGATTTAAGCCCCAATAACACTCTCACATACTCATAGAAAATCTTGAAAATGGGATTTGAATTTGAACCCAAACAAGGAAATCTCTCTGTCCTTCCTTTTCTCCACAGTGCCTTTGTTTCTTCCAGGCTGAGGACAGCTGTGACTCTGAAACGACTTGGCAGTGTAGATCCGCTCTGAGCTCTGAGTCTTCTTCCTTCATAAAACCAAGGCTGTGGAGTGGGTGAGAGCAGCCTCCTCGTGGAAGGGATCCCTGCATGCTCTGCACTAAGCAGCAAAGTGCTTTTCATCTGGCTCAGGCCCAGTGCAGGGCAGGGGCTGATCTTCCTGGGGGACAGCCTGGCCTTGTGGCTGCTCCCAGACCCACAGCTACAGCAGCCACCCAGCTTGCCACAAGGGGTTTCCGGAATGGGAGAGGGCTCAGGTGCCTGGACAGGCACTCAGCACCTTCATCACTCTCCAGCAAAGAAGCCACACAAGAGCGCAGTCAAATGAAAGGGTTAGAGTACACTTTAGAGAAATTTCTCCAGAAGGGAAAGTAGAGACAGTCTCTTTTTTAAATTCTCTACAAAAAAAAAAAAAAAAAAGTCTCTAGAACTTAAAATTATTTTAATCAGCTGGAAAACATACGTGGGCTTTACAGCTCCAAGACAGCTTGCACAGGCCCCGATAAATGCCTATCGCTCATTTGCATACGCTAACAGCTACACTTTAATCAGCCTCCTAATCCCTGATGGTATTAATGAATTTTTTTATGCTTTTTTTTTTTTTTTTTAGTATCATGTTTGCTAATTCAAAAATGATCAGCGGCTTCTGTGTGCCTTTTTTTATGCAGGAAATAATGGGTGAGCTGGGTACTCCTGTTATCCCGCTCTCACAAATAATTAAGACTACAAAGGGTACAAATCAGTTTGAATGCGGTGCACAAAGGCATGGGCTCAGCAAAGGCCTTTCTCTGTTTCTGTTTCTCCTGCCCCCACTCTCTGTTTTCTCCCTTTTTATTCGTTGCTTTCCTCTGTCTGACAAGAGGTGATTTCCACTGACACCTGGGCAGGCCAGTCACCAGCCAACCCAAACCATTTATTCTCTGACTTTATCCACCTTCACTTCCACCACCAGTATCTGTAGCATCATGTAAGTTTTCCTCTCAGAGGGTTCGGATTTCTCTGAAAGCTCATTTTCAAAACATTAATGGCAAAAGAAGAAGAGACAGACAGACAGACAGACAGACAGACAGACAGACAGACAGACAGACTAACAGACAGAAAACTTCTGGCTAGTGTCTCTCCCATGTCCTATCTTTTCTGCAGCCTCCAGGAAAGAATCTGATAATATCCTGACACTTTGAGGATCACAGAAGGATCTCCTCTTGTCTAGGCCTTGATCCAGGGCCCTGGGAAAGTCTGGCACAAAGCAACCAAAGACCTGGCAGCCAGAGACCAGGGAACCAGGAAGAGGATCCCAGCCACCAGTCCAGCTACCAATGGCCCAAAAGATTAGACATTTTAGACTTAGTAGAAAAAAAGAGAAAGTAGCCATATGTCTATCCTAAATATTTAGCTCAATGAGAAGAAAGATTTGTACTAATAGTGTCTAGACAAGATATCATGTGTGCATCTTGTACTTTGAATAACTACTATAAAGACAACATGCAATGTATTAAATATTGTAACCATCCTACTAGCCAGTTTTGAAACTGTATTGCTATTTCTTTCTCATTGAAATTAATTTTTAAAAGAAGAAAATAATAGAGCCAGCAATCAGTCTTCTAGAGAAATGAGAGGGGCCACTATGGAAAATAGAAATTCACAAATAAGTTCTATTATGGTGAATAGCTACTTAGCCCAAAATGATTAGTCTGAGAAAGGAAGAGAATTTGCCAGTCATGGACTGTCTGCACCCTGGTTAGCGAATTGTCAAACTGAACAAGTGGCTAGAAAGTAAAGATATGATCTGATACATGGACATCTGAAACTTACTGTACATTTTAACAAGAAAAACCATAACTTGATATAAACATACCAAAGTACCTCAATACAGTTGCTTTAAAATGTGCATTCATGCCGGGCGTGGTGGCTCACATCTGTAATCCCAGCACTCGGGAGGCTGAGGCAGGAGGATTAGTGCGAGTTCGAGACCAGCCTGGGCTACAAAAGTGAGCTCAAGGCCAGCCTCAACTGCATAGCGAGACCCTGTCTCAAAAAGACAAAATAAATAAATAAATAAATAAAATAAAAAGTAAATAAAATGTTCATTCACATATTTGACTATACATGACTATTTATAATATATACAGCTATTGAAGCTCCAGTGGCGCAATCGGTTAGCACGCGGTACTTATATAATACATACAGCTATGTATGTTCGTATGTATAATGTTTTAAATTTTCTGTATCCAGGGGAATGTTAGTTGATAATGATGAGAAAATCAAATTTGCAAAGTCCTTTGCACAGCAACAAGGATAAAGTGGTGCATGAATATGTAATGACTGTAAAATCAATGGTCTCTGGTTCTCAGGCCCTGGCTACCTTATCACTTAGCAGCCCCTCACTAATCTGTGGTCACTGGAAAGTGGCTTTTACTTCTGTTCAGCTGAAAGTTACATACACCTTAACTCTGACTTCTTGTCTGTCTTCTTCTGGTTAGATTGTTTCTGTATCCCTAGTGGAATAGTCTCTGATAGACACTAAGCACTTAATACAGATTTAGTTAAATTAAATTGTCATAACTCTAAAATATGATTGTTGGAAAGCTGTTGCTAGCATTGACTTTATCAGGTGGCATGATATCTGCTTTAATTATATGCAAAAGGCTCAATCTAAGGAATAATTTGACTTTAAACTTACCAGAAACCTAATAATATATTTCATCAAAAATGGAATTATATTCTATTTTTAGCGTGCAAGAATGCAGATATTTCTAAGCCAGGTTTCTTTCTATTTCTCCTTTAGCTGGGTCTACCCAAGCCATAAGTTATTTGAATACTCATCAAGACACCTTTCAACAGATCTATGCTGAGTGTCTACTGCAGACACCTTGATGTGTCACCCAGCAGGTAGGCAGAGAGAAGGGTGCATCAAGAATGCCACTGGCCACTACCGAGGGAAGCTGGAGAGCATTGTTTTGTATTTGGTCTTTCCTTTTTCTGTAAACATTATTTACTTATGCTATTGTTTTCAACAGCAGTGATTGACCTTGGTTGCAAATTATTAATTAGAATTACTGGAAATGCATTTTTAAATTGCTTCTGCCATGCCTTATGGTCAAAGAATTTGATTTAATTAGCATGGGTTTGGTCACTTAGCATCAGTAGACTTAAAATGGGACTAGGGGACTTGCACACAGCCAACCACTGGTCTGCAGCAAGCAATCCAGCAAATCCCTGGATTATACATTCCCACCTCTACTAGTTTTCCATCTCAAAAGTTTGTCCAAATTGTCTATACTGACAAGGCACTTCCTCAAGGAAGAGTTTATGGTTTCAGTGCTACTGCATGTGCTTGTGTTCACATTCCCAGAGGGAGCTCCCATCAACCACGCAGTCTCTATGCTACTGTACATCTGAAAGCTGAGGCTCTCAAAGGAGAAGTTTTGCTTCTCCAATGGAAAATGTAAATGACAGCTACTGCCAACTTGCCTAAAGCCTCAACAGAGCACATGCAGTGCCCTGGTTATCTGGCAGAAGTTTGTCTTTGTGCGCTGAAGGGTGATCTTTAGAGTTGGTCTCATAGCAGAAGGTCCCATGGAGGGAGTACAGGGTCACGGAGGAAGGTCATCAGAAGCATCTGTAACTTCACCGAAGTGAAAGACAGCTGAAAAGTTGGGCACCAAACAGACACAGGTATACTGCAAAAATGCGATTTGTCACTGACTTTGC
>PVJA010011807.1:27500-37704 GCA_004027025.1 Myocastor coypus
GGTTTTTGGTTTTGTTGTTGTTGCTGTTGTTGGGGTGTTTGTTTGTTTGTTTATTTTTGGCAAGACCTCTGTTCAAACTCATGATCTTGCACTTGCCAGGCAGGCACTTGTGCCACATAGCTATCTCCCAAGCCCCCCTTTTATGCTTTATTGTGAGATTCAATCTCCCTAAATTGCTAAGTTGCCCAGGCTAGGTTCAAATTTGCAGGCCTTCTGCCTCCGCTTTTCAAAGCACATCAGTGAAGATATGTGCTACCACATCTAGCTTCATGTTTAACCTTAACAAACATTTTTCTATTTCATGCATTCATAGAATATATACAATTGTGACATCATACTCAGTTCTCAAGTTTGGCTTCATGTATCTTGGATGGTTTTATTGTATACACTAAAAAAATTTCCACTGAAAAGTTGGAAATTATAAATATATTCTCACCTAATGTTGAGCTTACTGTTAAATATGATATCCTCAAGTTTAAGTTAATGGAAGCAACTAGAATTTCTCTTTCTCATTAAATATTCTTTAAAATGTGATCTTAATGAAAAAATTTCAATGTGAGGACAATCTAATGTTGTGTTTAGGTAATTTCTTGAACTTCTAAATTTAGGATATTGTCAGGTTTGGGGAGTCTATTTTATTTTTAGTCATCAATGATTTTTTAAATTTTTATTAGTAAAGGTTTATGGCATACAATGATTGCAATCACTACAGGAAGTTGATGTGTATACATAACACACCTCAATTTGTTATGAATTATTTTTTATTAGTGTGTATTTGTAATACCCAATGATCACATCTCTCACAGAAAGTTGATATATGAACCTAATGCATCTTAATCCTTATTCCATCTCCTTCCCTTCCCCTCTCTGACTCTTCCCCCATCTCTTGATACCCATCCCATTTGCAAAGGTTACCCTTTGCCCTATAACCTACTGCCGATCTTTTATTTTGCTCTTCATTTATATAAGATAAGCCCTGGCAAATTTCACATTTGAGGGCAGATACCTAGAAGAAGAGTAGCTGAGTAAAATGAAATTTCTAATTTTATTTTTTAAGCAATCCCACACTGATTGCCATAAAAGTTGCACTAGTTACCCTCCCATCAGCAATGTAGAAGACTTCCTTTTCCTCATAGCCTCACAAGCACTTGTTATTTTTGATTTATTGAAGATAATCTTTCTTTCTGAAAAAAATGGAATCTTAATATTTTATTAATCTTTAATAGCATATTTTGTATAAATTTTGTTAACATTGATCATAGGGAGTTTGCACCTGTACATAATATATCTTCATTCTTCGTTTTCCCCATTCCCTTCTCCTCCCTACAGCCCTTCTTCCCCACCCTTATTTGCAAAAGCTTTATTTCCCTTTTTCCTTGTATTCTTTTCTTTCTCCTTTTACCCTTCATCCCTATTCCCTTCCCTCTGCCTTGTTCCCCTTACCACTTGAACACTGTCCATCTCCTGATATCTGTGATCCGTTTTGGTCTCTCATTACGCTTTTGGCTTTTCACACAAGAAAAACAAGGGAATATTTAAATATATATGTTGGATCTATTTCATGTAAAAGTATGGTCTCAATGTGCATCCATTTCTTTAGAAATTTTTTTTGACCAAATAGTTCTGCATTGTGTATAAAAATCATATTTTCTTCATCCATTCATACACTGATGGGCATCTAGGCTGATTCCAAGATTTAGCTATCATAAACAGTGCTACTATAAATATGGGTATGCATATACCAATATAGTATGATATTTTTAACACTTCTGTAAAAACACCAGGAAAAGAGACAGCTAGGTCAAATGGAACCTTAGTTTTAACTTTGTTTTTTGTTTTTGTTTTTGTTTTTCTAATCTCCATTCTAATTTCCCTATTGGCTGCAACAGTTTACACTCCCATCAATAGTGAAGGAGGATTCCTTTCTCCCCACAGCCATGCCAACATTTGTTATTAACTGATTTCTTGATGTCAGATATTGTGATTTGTGTCTAGTTGTCCCCCCTAAGCCTCATGCAGTCATGGAGTGGCTTTTAGAGTTTGTGATTAACTCTTGATCCAATGCTGGGATTATGAGCATGAGTGCTATACCTGCCCTGGGGCAGATGATCTGCATACAGATGGAAGCAGGGGAGAGAGGCCTGCCAGTGGCTATTCCTCCTTTTGCTCTTCATTGCTTTCTGCCCCCATGAAGAGTTGCCCTCTTCCATGTGCCACTCTGTCTTGGAGCCACCTGAGTACGGACTGAAACTGCCACTAACTGTGAACTAAATAGGCCTTTCCTTCCCTAATGTTAGGTGTTAGCTTCCCCTATGGTATTTTGTCCCAGCAATGAGAGAGAAGAGTAACTAAGACAGTAACCATTCTTCCTGGAATGAGATAGAATCTCAAGGTTGGCTTAATTTGCATTTTTCAAATGGCCAGTGATGTGAAGCATTGTGTCATGTATTTACTTGCTGTTTGTATTTCTTTATCCAGGAAGTATCTTACATTTCAGATGCCCATGCTTGGATTGGGCCTTTAATTTGAGAAGTCTGATACTTTCTGGTTCTTCCTATATTCTAAATATCGGTCCTTATTCTGAGGACTAACTAGTAAAAAAATTTTTCCCATCCTATAAGTGAAGTTATTTCTTCACTCTGCTAGTGGCTTCTTTTACTGTGATTTTTAATATTACAATATTATAAGATCCTAGCTGTTGATTCTTTAAAAAAATTTTGTATGATGTCAAAGTTTAGTTCATAAAGACTTTGCCTACACTTATGTCTTCTAGAGTTTTACCTATTCTATTTCCCATCAGATTAGGTGCTCTTGTTTTAATATTTAAACCTTTGTTCCATTTCCATTCTAGTTTAGGGTATGGTTAGAGATATGGGTCAAGGTTTAATTTTTAGCATGCAGAAAGCCAGTTTTTGCAGCACCATTTTGTAAAAGAGGCTATCTATCTTCCTGCTAAAGATATTGGACCTCTTTGTCAAACAAAAGCTAGTTGAGTGTCCTTGGAGCTGTTTCTGTATCTTCTATCCTGTTTTACTGATCCTTGGGTCTGCTCTTTGCCAAAGCTATGCTTTTTGTTATCAGAATAACTTTTTAGTCTAACTTCAAATTGGGGGTTTTAATGTGCCCTACCTTGCCTTTGTTGTCAAGAAATGCTTTTTCTACTGTAGACCTTGTCTAGCTCCAAAGGAATTTTAAAATTGTTTTCTCTAGTTTCATGAGGTATGCTATGAGTATTTTGATTGGGATTGCATTAAATTAATACAATATTCTGCAACTATGGTCATTTTCACTATATTAGTTCTTCCTATGTAAATATAAGGAATATCTTGCCATTTCCTGATATCCTCTGTGATAGTTTTCAGTGTATGTCTTTCACTTCTTTTGTTAGATTAATTTATAACTATTTGACTTTTCTTGATGCCATTATAAAAGGCATTATTTCCTTAGTTTTTCTATTAATTAATTTGTTATTCACATAAAGAGTGCTATATATATTTTTTTCTTTGATGTTTTATTATAAATTGATTTTGTCAAACTTTTTCTGTGTCAGTTGAAATGATCATGTGATCCTTGTCCTTGCTTCTGTTTATGTGATGGATTACACTAATCGATTTGTATTTGTTGAACCATCCCTATATCCCTGGGATGAAGCTTACTTGACTGTTGTGAATGATCTTTTCAATGATTTTTTGCATTCTTTTTGCCAGTATCTTGTTAGGATTTTGTGTCCATGTTCATTAAAGAGATTATTCTTAGGTCTTTATTGGTTGGGTCCTTTTCTGGTTTTGGAATGAGGGTAATGCTAGCTTTCAGAAATGACTTGAGAGTATTCCTTTCAATTTTACTAATGAATTTAAAGAATGTTATTATTACCTCTTCCCTAAAATTCTAGAATTCACCAGAAAATCCTTCAGGATTTGGGCTTTTTATTAGTTAGTAATTTTTTATTATTTCTTCAAGTTATTACCTGTTAATGGTTTGTTCGATGTTTTTCTTTTTAGTTTAGCATTGGTAATATATATAATACATAATTATATCAATTTTTCTAAACTATTATAGCATAGTTTCTCAAAATAGTTACTAATAATATTATAAATTTCAGCAGTGTTCATTATGATACCTCCTTTTTCATTTCTAGGTGCATTATTTTGAGTCTTTTGTTTGTAAGATTGGCTAGGAGTTTGTTTAATTTGCTTGACTGTTGAAGACTAAACTCCTTGATTCATTGGTTTTTTTGTACTGATATTTTCATCTCAACTTCATTAATTTCTTTTCTGATTTTTATAATTTCTTTTCTGCACTAGCTTTGCACTTGTGCTATCCTTATTTATCCAAAATCTTAAGATGTCTCTTTAGGTTATTTATTTGGACTCACTCTGGTTTTCTAACGTGGGTACTCACTCTCTAAACTAAGACTGTTTATTAGACTGTTTTCATTTTGTCTCAGAGGTTTTGGCTTGGTGACTAACATTATGAATTTTCACAACTTGATTTCTTTTATGATTCTTTAGTTATTGACAGAAACATTGCTTAATTTTCATGTGTTCACATAATTTCTGTGGTTTCCTTTTTCATGCACTTAGTACATGGTCTACAGGGTCTCCCTACACAGACCAGATTCATAGTGATCCTCTTGTTGTCAGCCACCCAAGCACTGAGATTGCAGGCATGCACCACCATGCCCATTCTCAATCCGTGTCTCAGCCTGCGCTAGGGATGGGGCTGGCCCTGCATGTGGTGTCGGGGATCTAACCCCCGCTGTACTTGCCTAAATCTCTGTGGTTTCTTTTGCCAATAATTTCCAATTTCATTACACTGTGACCTGATAATATACATGGGATAATTTCAGTGGTTTTGCTTAAATCACTCTTGCTTAATTTAACGTAAGTATGCTTTAGGAGCTAGCCCATGGTCTATTTCAGAAAAAGTCTCATGCACTGCTGAGAAGAATGAGCGTTCTTTCATTGTTAGGTAGAACATGCTGTAAATTAGCCTTGGTTTGACATCAATGACTTCCATGAAATTGGGATGAAAGCCATTTGTTTAACTCCATTTGTTTGGAAGTTTAATACAACTGTAATATTTCTTTGAGGTTTAGCTTTGATTTTGTCTGGTTTATCTATTTGTGACAGTGTGATATTGTGGTCCTTCACAAATATTGTGTTGGTGTTTGTCTAATCTTTAATGATCAGTGATGCTTTTTTTTAGATGAAGTCAAAAGCACCAGTCTTTGTGCACATATATTTATAACTATCATTTCTCCTGTTGAATTGTTCATTTAACAAAATGTAGTGACTTTCTTTGCTACTTCTGATAAGTTTTGGCTAGAAATCCACTCTTTCTGAAACTAGAACAACTATACTTGTTTTTGTCTGGTTTCATACTGCATGGAATACAATTTCCATCTTTGACTTTCAGTCTGTGGATTTCTTTTTAGATTAAATGTGCCTTTTGTTTACAGTGTATCATTGAGTTTTATGTCTTGATTGGTTCCACTAATCTGTAACATTTGATTGAGAAATTAACTCCTTCATATTAAGAATTATTCCTGAAAGTTATTGATTCATTCTTTTCTTTGTATTATCTTTCTGTTGCCAATTTCTCTCACTACTGCTACCACTTTCCTGTTTAAACCCTTGCTATAATCATTCTATTACCTTTTCTTTATCTTTGTTGGCTTTATTGCTTCTTTCCAAAATATCCTTAAGAATTTTGTGGAGTGCACAAGAATTTCTTTGGGTGTTCTTTCTCATGGATAGATGTTATTTATTCACCTATTTTGAGAGATAGTTTTACAGGATATATACACATGGGTTGGCTGTTGTTATTTCGAAGGCTTGAAAACTTCACTCTGAGCTTGCCTGGCCTTTAAAGTCTGTGTTGGAAAGTCTGCTGTCATTCCAATGGGCTTACTTTCACAAGTGATTTGTTGCTTTTTTCTAACAGCTTTCAATATTCTGTCCCACTGTTGCAGTTCTGAAATTTTGTGTTGTGGAGAAGCTCTTTTTTGACCATGTATTTCTGGGGTTCCATGTGCCTTGCTTATCTCTATATTTAAATTTTTCCCTATATTTGGAAAGCTTTCTGATATTACTGTATTTATATAAAAATGTTTTGCTATTTATGCTGTTTTCTGATTTTTTATTAAATCTAGTGCATTAGTCTTCTTTGTGTCATGGGGCAGCTGTTCGATTCATCTTTCATGTTGTTATTTTTAAAATATCTTTAAAAAATGGATCTCTGGCAACAGCCCTGCCTTCTATATCTGACACTCTGTCCTCACCTTGGTCAGTTCTGCAGCCCATACTTTCAATAGAATTTTTAATCTTTTGAATTTCTGTTTAGAATCTTTCCGTGAATACTAATTCTTTGCTAAATGGGTCATTCATGTTTTACAAACTGTATTTAGCTCAATTAACTTTTTAAAATGTCTTCTGTAAACTCCCTGTATTTATTATAACCATTTAAAAAATTATATCTGCTTTATCCAATTCAAAAGTGGGCATCTGTGATGAAAATACTCTTCACAAATGATAAGATGCAAATGGCAAATAAAAACGTGCAAAAATGTTCAACATCACTCAAGAAATGGAAATTAAAACAACACTGAGATTCTTTCTCTCCCCAGAAAGAACAGCTATGATCAAGAAGTCAACCAATAACAGATGCTAGAGGGCTGTGGAGTAAAAGGAACCCTTCTCCACTGTTGATGGGAGCGCAGAATGGTACAACTACTGTGGAAATCTGTGTGAGATACCTTTAAAAATTAAGATTGGAGCTCTCATTCAACCCAGCTATTGCCCTTCTGGGTATCTTCCTAGATGAATTGAAAATGTCATAGCACAATGAAACATGTGCACCTATCTTTATAGCGGCACAATTTGTAATAGCTCAATTTTAGAAACAACCCAAATGTCAACCAACCAAGAAATGTATATGAAAAAAGTTCTGGGCTTTTTATATAATGGAGTACTACTCAGCTATCAAGGATAAAAGTGGACTTTTATATGTAGATGAATACAATTTGAAACCATACTCATAAATGAAATAAATCCATCATATATATGTAAACATGGAATTGTTTCACTAGTATGAAAAGCTGAACAAGTAAATAAGATCCAAAATGTATAACAGATATTATGAATTGGGAAGAAACTGTTCAAAAGAAAAGACAAACCATGATGGGGAAAAGGAAAAGCTTCCAATTTTCCTATCAGTTTTCTCTCAATTCACACAGCTCTGCTTCTTCCCTCCCTTCCCACTAAGCTGTCACGTTGCAATCAGAGAGACCTAAGTTCTTTCTCACTATTTCACCAACCACCTTCTTAATTCTCAATTCCCTTTCTGCCCTATTCTCTCCCTGTTGTTGCTGTTGTTATTGTTGTGCTGTTTTTTGTTTTGTTTTGTTTTGTTTTGTTTTTTTTGTCGTACAGGAAATTTGGTCCAGGCCCTGGAGGTACATTCTCAGCCCTTTGTTGGTTCTTGAAAACAAGAAGTTGTTTGTTTTTTTTGGAGAGGAAGGGGGCGTGGTTCAAACTCATGACCTTGCACTTGCCAGGCAGGCACTTGTGCCACGGAGCTATCTCCCCAGCCCCAAGAGCTTGTTAAGTCATTAAATTATGCATGCTCTGCTCACATTTGTTATCTTTTTACCTCACTTTGCCACACACACACATACATACACACACACACACATATATATGTGTATATATATATATATATATATATATATATATATATAATTATATATATGTATATAATTACTATGATGGCTGTTCTTGTATGTAAATCTTTGACTAGAACTCTCAGTATTTATTTCTTGAGGACGAACTCCTACAAATGAGAGCAGTAGAGTTTTAGCAGATTTTTCTCTCAGAAAAGACCTGGTTTTTTCAGAGGACCCCTCTTTCCCTTAAAGCCTCTAGACTTTGTCAGGTGTGACCATTTGATTTAAGCCAGAGAGTCTATAAATCCTTAACACATCTTTTTTTGGTGTAGTGGGTTTGACAATCATTTCACCTTTATCCTTAAAAGACAACAGGTTCCTTCTTTATCTATTTCCCCTGTGTACCCAGCTTGGATCACTAGTAAACAAAATGGGGTATTAGAAGCCAAACTCTCTTTTCTTCATGTTTAATCCTCCCAATCCTGCTCTATGTGCCCCCAAAGATATCCAGTGTCTTAGGTTGGAAAGTTTACAACTGAGGTGGCAACTTCTAAAGTCCTTCCTTCCGGAGTACTTAATGAGTTCATCAGTTATGACTCCATGATTATTTACATTTTAAAAGAGGACCCTGAAGAAAAGCCATTCATAACAAAGAGGTAGTGGCAGAAATCATAAAACAAACAAAAACTTAGATGCAAAAGAGTTACATTAAATCAATAGACAGAAAAAGCTGTTGAAGCCTCAGACTGAACTGAACTCACCAGAAGAGAGAGGAAGAGGAAGGAGGGAAGGGGAGCCAAGCGTGGGGCGCTGAGAACACTACATCTCTCAGTCAGGGACGTGATGTCACAGGAAAAAGACTTCGTAGCAGTGAGTAGAAATCTGGAAATGGTGCAATGGGACAAGAGGAGGGGAGTGATGGCAAGAGGACATCCACCTGACGGTGAGCACTGTGGCATTGTGCTTACAGGCAGCAGGCAGAACAGTGCTTTAGATACTCATACAGGATCCAGGATCTGAAGACCACTCCAGGAACTACGATCTGATAAACTAAGGAAGCAAGAGGCCAGGATTAGCAAAATCAGCCAACAAACAGTGACAACCATGAGAACCAATACTTAGGAGGCGCTACATGTCAAGCACTATAGTGTGTAATGGCTCACATCTCTTAACTCATTTAAAAATAATATATATATATATATATATATATATATATATGTATATATATATACATATATATATATAATTATTATTATCTCATTTTATACATAAGGAACTTGTAATAAAAGTTCCCTTTTTTTTTTTTAAACCAGTGATTGAGCTCAAGACCTTGCACTTGCCAGGCAGGTGCTCATGCCACTGAGCTATCTCCCTGGCCAGGAACTGGGGAGATACAAAGACCACATTGCTGCCACAGTGGACAGCATTATCTCTTCTGGTCAAAAGACAAAACTGAGTCTGCAGAGAGATATAAATTTTCAAAATCTTACAGTTATTTGTTATATGATTTTTGGTCCGGTGCCGAAAGAAATGACAAGAAGACCCGATGAATGTAGCTTCAGAGGACTCACCAGGATTTCTCTTCCTCAGTGAGCCCAGAGCCTCTGAAGGCTCTTCTTTTTATTTAGCATTAAAAAAATGGCTAAAGAGTATACATCACTACTTTAATAGACACAGCATATTCCAGACCTGTCCAGGCACGTAGCTCACGCATATGATTCCAGACATGTAGCTCATGCATATGCTAACAAAAAAAACCTTTAAGCAGGGGAGGAGGCAACCATTGGTGTCACATAGCAGATAAACAAGGAACAGGGCATCCATGGGAAGAGTTGCCATCTGCAACCTTGAGCCCCAGCTTTCCAGGAATCTCAGGCAACAGAAGGCAGCTCTCCCTGGCTCTGTCTATAATTCAAGGACAGGCCATCCACAGGCAGCTCCCCCCTGAAGCTTCAGGCCTCAGTTTTCCGAGAATCCCGAGCAACAGAAGGCAGGCCTTCCTGGGTTCTGTCTATAATTCACCACTTCTAGGGACACCAACTGGTCTACAATCTTATCTCTATATCACTACAATAGTTATTAGTGGAGAGCTTAGCTCAAACCTCATGGTTCAGAAGCTCTTGTGGGCTGTTCAACTGAGGGGTGAAAGCAGAGAGGAAGTTGCAACGCACAGCACAGTTCCATCACTCTGCTTAGCATGTCCGATCCACTATGTACCATACTGAGAAATAGAATAAATTATGCACAAATATGTAATTTTGTATGCATTGTGAATCTATGTATAAATTAAGTATACATTAACTTTGATGAAGCAGGGAGGTTTTTGTTTTGTTTTGTTTTTATTTTAAAGGGAAAAATTATTAAAACAATGACACAAAATTTCAAGGCAAGACACCAGGAGAGTCACAGCAGTTAGAAGAATAACTCATAAATTTTGGAAGATCCTGAGAAACTTGATCAGCCCTAATCCCAGTGTTTGTGCAACCTAAAGGCACTAACAACTGCCCACCAACTCACTCCCCACCCCTGCTAGTTCGA
>PVJA010011807.1:37804-53899 GCA_004027025.1 Myocastor coypus
ATGAAGAAGCACTTATTTGAATGATAAGGAGCCACTGAAAATTGAGAACATCTCACAAATGCAAAATGCCTTTTATATAGAAATGTATATCTTATTTTAGAATGTCTCCTGTAATATTGTTCTATTATAATAAGAATACCAAAAAGAGTTTATAATAGCTTGGAGAAATGTTTATGAAATAATGTTGACTTTAAAAGAGAAATGTAAAATTGTATGTATAGTATGTCCTCAATTCTGTTTTTTAAAGGTGTACATAGAGTAGAGAAAGATAATTTTCTCTTTTTTTTTTTTTTTTTTTGCGGAGCCAGGGATTGAACTCAGGCCCTTGCATTTACCAGGCCACTGCTTAGTCTCCTGAGCTATTTCCCCAACCCCTAATTTTCTCATTTAATCTTCACAACAACCCGCTGGTATTATTATATGGAATTATTAGATAATTTACCCTAAGCCATATAGCTATATGTGCTGTCCATGATCACCATACCTGTAAAGAAGTTTGATCATATTTTTCATTGCAGAAGTTAACTTGGGAAGCAGGGAGGGAGTTTTGGAGTTCTGCTTTCGGGTACATGGTAGAATTGCAGTCTCCTATCATTGTGGAGTCTGATGTGGCCAAATGATTTGCTTTGGCACGCAATGGTATGTCATTTCCACATGGCAACTTTAAGATCCCATGTGCACTCTCCCTATTCTTTTTCACCTTCCCTGAAAGATTGGCAGTCCTCTATAAAGGGGCTGTCTTGCCAACCTAAATCCTATAATAAGAACAGCACGAAATAGAATTGATTGCAGCACCGAAAGGAATGATGCTAAATTGTCTTAAGCCACTGCAGTCATTCTTGCCAGCACAACACAGCTCAGTGGAACCTAGCCTGACTCATTGAAAGGCATTTGAACACTGACTCTGGTTTTAAGGAACATTTTCATATGACTTCCTATGATTTAAATGGGAGATGCTGAACTACTACAGAGGAGTTCAGGTGTGTTTGCTTTATGTTACTGTGACAAAAAAAAAAAAAAAAAAAAAAAAAAAAAAAAAAAAAAAAACACTGAGATGATCAACATAAAAAGAGAAAACATTTCTTTGTCTTCATAGGTTTTGGCCAATAAGCAGTTGACTCCATTAGTCTGGATCCATGGTGGAGCACTGTGATAAGACCATGTAACAGAGCAAAGTTGCTCTTCTCGTGGCCGGGATGTGAAAGAGGAAGACGAAAGGACTGGGTCCCACCCCCTGTAAAGGCACATCCCAAGGGACCAGAAGACCTCCTACTAAGCCCCACCTATGATTAGCACTGTGGGCTGGGGCCCAAGTTTTAACACATAGGCTTCTGAAAGATATTTCAAATCTAAAATACATTGTTAGATTTTAGAAACAACCCAAATTTCAACAAACCATTCGTGTACATTAATTTCAATGTTTTTAAACAGGGATTTTAATATGTCCAATAAAAGTTGTACTAAAAATATAGTGTAAAGAGCATGCCTATCACTTAAGAATAAAGAAGCTCGTTATTATAAAAAGTGTTTCTGCTTAGCTAGTTTTTATAAAGATGTCTCAATCCTAATGTATTTGTTAACTGGGGTAGGATTGTACTTTTTATTTTAATTTTTTTCTATCTACAAAAATTGGGATGACTACATTTTCTTCCACCAAACAATAATAAACAATGCAAGATATGATAGTAATTTATTAATATATTTTATTAATATAAATAATATATTATTATATTATAATATAATAATATAAAATAATAGTGATGTCTTAAAATCTTCACTCTAAAACAATTAACATTAAAATGAAATGAACAGAAGGACGATAACTGTCCTGGTTCTTTCTTATCCTTAAGACACAACACATGTCACCTACAACTTAAATTAGGAGAAATTTATTTTGGTTCACTGCTTTAGACAATTTATAGCCAATTGGCTCAAAGACAGGAAACTACGGTAGAAGGCTTTTGCTGAGGAAAAGCTGTTTACCTCATAGCAGACCCAGGAGCAGAACCTGAAAGGAAAAGTCAGAGACAGAGACCTGCTCTTCCAGATCACACCCTGTGACCTACCTTTCTGGTCAGATTCCATATTATCACAGCAAATCAGTTCATTGCCCTCATGATCTAAAAGCTTGGATTATAGGCACATGAGGTATTTATAGGACATTCTTTCTTCTTCCTCTTCTTCCTTCTTCTTCTTCTTCTTCTTCTTCTTCTTCTTCTTCTTCTTCTTCTTCTTCTTCTTCTTCTTCTTCTTCTTCTTCTTCTTCTTCTTCTTCTCTTCCTCCTCCTCCTCCTCCTCCTCCTCTTCCTCCTCCTTCTTCCTCTTCATCTTTTTGAAACAGGCTCTTACTATGCAGCTCAGGCTGACCTTGAACTCACTTTGTAGCCCCCCAGGCTGGTCTTGAACTCACAATTATCCTCCTGCCTCAGCCTCCTGAGTGCTAGGAAAAAAGTGGGGGAGCACATTTTTATCTAAATGATAATAATAACATTATCAAAATCCACTTAACAAATATAATAGTTGAGGACCAGCCAGCTAGCTCAGTAGACTAAAATGCCTGCTTAGGCAGACACAATGATCGGGTTCGATGCCTGGCTTACCATGCCAGGCCTGCCCCTGTGGCAGGCTGAGATGGAGATTAAGACTGGGCACGGTGGCATATGCCTGTAATTGCAGCACTTGGGAGGCTAAAAACAGGAGAATCACTAAGAGTCCAATCTGTGTAGTGAGACCCTGTACTAAATTATATATATATATATATATATATATATATATATATATATATATACATATATATATATATATATATAGAGAGAGAGAGAGAGAGAGAGAGACAGACAGACAGACAGACAGACAGATAGAGATTTAATTGTGCATATGAATCTAAAGGAGACAAAAAGAAATAATGGACTATAACTTTCTTTAATACCTACTCTGTCAATACAAAGTTAAAGTTGCTGGCCTCAATATTCTTTGCATCTTAGATAATATCTACAAAACATACAATGGCAACTCAAACTTATTATTTTCTAGAATTATCAAACTGGTAGTTGTGTTGCTAGACAAAACAATAGAATATTATATAGCTCTCCTACCTCTTTCTAGTTTGAGCCTCTTGGTCTATCTCATTCCATTGCTCCACCTACCCAAAGAAGGGAACATCTGTGGATTTGTAAGATTGTGGATATTTCTTCATAATATCATGCATCTAAATAAAACCCATATCATTAAAATATAGCTATTTCTGTCGGGATAGGTCTTGTGCCTCCTTCTGAAGACAGAGCCTTTTACACTCTCAACATTTGTATGGATTCCTGACCCTTACATATATGTTGCAATCTGTCTTCAATGTGTATCCTCACCTCCAGAGTCAGTTGCATCCATGAAGAGATACTTTAAAGTGATTGTGAGAGATTCTGCAGAGCCCATTAGATTCTTCAGGGTTTCTTGAGCTAACCTCATTTGTTCAAGACAGCTAATAGGAAACGATTTGAGGGATGGCGTGGCTGTGCCTTGTGGCCCTGACGTGTCTGCTCAAAAGGCCACCCCATTAGGAATGTTGCTAGCCACTCTGTAGTCACTAACCTTGCCCTGACAATTCTATTCCTTCAATGCCACAGTCCAAAGCAAGTCTCAGGGCACCTCGTTTGAGTCCCCTAAGCACCTCTTGGGCAATTGTTTTCTCATTTACTCTCAGTGGAGATGGTGTGAGAAAAACAGAAGATGATTCTTGTTGCATATTACTATGGCTACTCCCCAGAATTCCTCAAAGCAGCAGGTTACCTGAAGGGCCAGGAGACACATATGCCAATAACAAAGTCAACGCTAGGGCCTACAGTTGCCCCTTACCCTCTCTCTAGGTCCAGCCTGGTTCTGATCAGGCAGTCAAGGGGTCACCAGTCATGACACACATAGGACCACTTGTAGCCAATGCAAATGAAAGTAGCAAACAGAAGGGCTAGGATAAATGAATGTCCTTCCAACCTCATCCACCCAGACATGACAGACACACCATAACACTTACCAGCAGCCAAAAGCACTCCTCATTTCATAGATTACATCACCATACATACACAAACAGACATTCATAGTTCAGAATAAATTTTCAACTCACTGGTTATCTATTCAGCCAAATTTCTTTCGTGAGTTTTGACTACCTATGGAATAGCAACTCTTGTTTGCTTCAGTTCTGGATCTCATTCTTTATTCTACATTTTCTTCTTCTTCAAAGAACATCATCTTTCGGTTCCAGGAAGTAGAACATGAAAAGCATGGGTTCTACAGTGGTCCAGGCAAAACCACTGAAATCTCCTACTTCTCAGCCCATGGATCTTCTCACAACAGTGCTCTGTTTTTCTAATGCAATTTATAGCATAGAAAACCCACAGAGTCCAGACTAACCACATTTTTGTAAGTTCTATTATAACTCTTTTTTCTCTTGAACCTAGGATTTTCACTCCCCTTATCTTTTCCCTGAACATTTTTACTTTTTTGCAGTACATTTATTTCTCTTCCATTTTCAGTCCTTTCAGCATTTTCTGTGTTGCTAAAAAGAAATAAAGCAACCCTACATTCCTCATAACTGCTGTCACAAGTACTCAGCAAATGTTAGCTCTCTCTGACACATATTAAACACTCCTCCCTCTCCTTGTGCGCAACCTGCCTATTGCTGCATGTACTCTTTTCAATATGTGCTTGCTCCTATAAAGGTGTTACTGCCAAGTGAATCAGCAAAGTCAGAATAGGCACATGTCAATGTCATTCTGGAAAGAAAACTAGAGATAAAAAGAAGTGCCAGGCAACTGAACTGGGGTCAAAAATCACACTGCCTATGTCCAATAAATTTTTTTTGTATGTCGTTAACATATTTGATTTTCACTTCCATGTATACAGGAAACATAATATCTGGTCTTTATCATTTGTTTTTCATTATGGAAACCTTTGTAAAGTACAAGAAGGAAAGTGATGGCTTGTGGGTGGGTACCTGAAATTATTATCCAACCTACTTCTGTCTTCTTTATTTGCCCCCATTTTCATGTAGGAGTTCATATGGAGGCCCACAGAGCTCCAAAGTATCAGACAAGTCTCCTGGTCTAGGGATGGTCTAGCAAATGACTTAAGCTAAACAGTTTAGTTGTAGTCTACTTCTCCAGTAGACTCTGGTAAATAATGGTTCTTTATCTGATTGTCCCCACAACCTCAGGGAGCCCTACCAAAATAAATCTCAAGAACTTTTGTTGAATTGTTTCATCAAGGGCTCTACCTTCTATTCTGAAAAAAAGACGTCTAAAATTTCTCCAGAACTTTTGCCACTATGAGGAAAGCCCAGTTGAGAAGGAAATCAAAATATAGAGAATCATAAAGCAATGAAGCCAGGGCCCTAATAACATCATCACAAACCACTGAATTAGAACTTTCCCTTTTTTGTTACATGAATTATTTCACTTTATTAGTTAAGCTCAAGCTCCCTAACTGATACACTGAGGTTACCCTGACACTCATGTAAATTATGCTTATTTTTGATAGGTAAAGTTTATGATTTATGTTTGATTCCTGCCTCCAATACAAAATGTTAAAGACAAAGCAGATGGTGATTGTGCTAGTATATATGTGCATGTGCTGTGTATGCGTGTGTGTGTGTGTGTGTGTGTGTGTGTGTGTGTGTTGTGTGTGTGTTGTGTGTATGGGTGGGTGTTTTCCCAGGTGATCAACAACGACCACCATCGTTACCCCCATCATTGCAGTGGATGGGACAATCATATGTAAATCAAACTCAGATGACCAAAGTTTACAGCAACATTTGAAATTTAGTGTCTCAGAAGCATTTCATTTCCACCCTATAAAAGTTATGGTGTGCTGATTAAATACTGACTGGAAGCTGAAAGAGTGCTTACTAGAGTTTTATAGGGATGGAAAGGCTGCATTCTGTTGCCACCTAATTTTTTTTTCTGAATATTGCTGTCCAAAGACAGCCAAAGGCATGCATTTCATGTTTTTAAGGGGAAGGAGCATGGGTACTTTTTATTTTTTATAACAGTATTTCCTACCAATAATGAAATATAAGGGAGAGAAAATAGCAATAAAAGAAACTATATTCCTTTCCAAAGAAAACATTTGTTGTCTTCAGTTTTTTTTACCCATTTTTGAGGGGAAAGAAATAATTCACTCCCTCCAGTAAACGTTTTTCATATGAAGTATCCTCGCTTTCTCTTTTAAAATTCCAGTTCAGAGCTTTGAATATTTTATATTAGTTTCTTTCTCCTCTTTGATTCTCTAAGAAAACAAAAAAACAGGGAGCACTTGAACAGATTTTCAAAAGGGAAAAAGAAAGCAAAGGCTAAGAAACAGTCTTAGCAGAGGAGCAGGTGTGCCCACAGTGCTTTCTGTGGGGCTCCCTCTTTCACAGCTGATAGAGAAGAGGGGAGACCAAGATGCCAGTGAAGATGCCATGAATGTCATGCAGAGAGCAAACTTGGAGGGCCAAAGACTGAGGCACCACTGGAAATTATAAGCTGTACTGCACAGTTGGACCCACAGGTTTAGAGGAACTGTTGCAGACCAAGTGGCTGGTTAACCTATGTGGAATCAATTATCCATAGATGCAATATGGTTTCAAAACTGAACTCTAAATTTCTCAAATCTATAATCATCCTTTGATGATTTCCTTCTTAGTCCTAATATTTTATTATGAACATTTTCCAACATACAGAAAATTTTTAAGAAATATGGAGCATATATTTATATAGCCATCAACATTCTATAATTAATAGTGCTGTACTTGCTATTCACTTACCTATTTCTTTATTTATGGATCATATTTTTGCCTCATTTTAAGGTAATTTACAGACATTGGTATATTTTACTCTTAAAACCTTTAAAGAATTTATCATTAACTAGAGTTTATGACTTATTTATAGTATTTTTTCTAGGTAAAATTTTCATATAGAAGATTGCATGAATTTTAGGTATACTATCCTATGAGTTGTGGCAAATATGCATACCTGGAAAAGAAGAACCTTGTCAAGACACAAGACATTGTCATGGTGATTTCTTTCTGACAAGAGCTCTCTCAGTACAGCTGTTTCTCTGCGCCACTCATTTGCCCACAGATCTTTACAGACCTCCTCTGTGATCTAGGCACTGTGCTAAGTATTAGACATAGCAAGGTGAAAAAGACATAGCTGTCCACAGAAGCTGACAGCCTAGAGAGAGAGACACCTATAGTTTAAATAGTTAATTAATTAAACTGAACACTCACAGTCACTTTAGAAATCTGTTTCTACAGAGAACAGGTTAGCCCAGGTACCTGGGGTGGCAGGGCAAGGCAGACTTCATACTGGGTCTGTTGAAAGATGAGGAGAGGGGCCAGGGAGATAGCACTGTGGCACAAGTGCCTGCTTGGCAAGTACAAGGTCGTGAATTTGAACCCTGGTCCTGCCCAAAAAAAAAAAAAAAATAGAAAGATGAGGAGAAAGCCTCCAGATGATTGCTCACAAGGGAGCCTCATGCCTGACATTGCCTGGCATCGGGCACAACTAAGGAGCAGGACAAAGGGGCATGGGGCAAGATCAGAGACACAGTAAGGGACGGGGCTAGGAAAACTTTCAATAATCTAAGAAACTGAGCTCTTCTCCAGGGTGTGACAGAAAGTTGGCGGGCCCTCCAGACCCCTAAGCCAAGGCAAATGGTAAACTATTCTCCCATTTGGGTGCTGAGAGAGATGAAGAGAGGGGTTGACATAGAAGCATTGGTAATAGAATGACCCACATTTGGGGACAGGGTGTTCAAGGAAGGGAAGCTACAACCCATAACACTAGCTGTCACACTTCACACATTTCATGGAAGACCAGCTGGCTTCCAGACAGAATGGGCTTTTGCAACCAGGATGGCCAGAAAAAAGATCCCTGCAGACAACCAGGCACTAGCTCTGCCCCTGGATTCTATCATATTCTTTAAAAACACAATCAATTGTATTATAATCACCTAATGATTTCTATAGACAACTTGTTTAAAAGATTATGAAGGGCCTTTCCAGTCTGTGATCAAGAAACAACTCTTGTGGCTGAAGCAGTTGTCACTTTTGCTTACCCTGAGAGAAAAATAACCACCCAAACAGCAGCTTTGCATGTGCGTGTATGACAAAAGCATGCATAGCCACACATATATGCATGTAGATACACACACACACATCTACTGAGATCAAGGTAAGTCTCCTGGAGTGCTAACCTTCCCCAGATAAGAAGTGAAATGGCCCAGGGGCAAGTGTCAAATTCTCTTTCAATGGAATGGGAAATAATTTTGCTGTGTATGACAGGTGGCAGAATACGCAGTGGACTGCTAAATCAATAGCTACAAAATGTAGACCACTTGCTGGCCTCAAAAAAATAAAAAGGCCAGGGTCTCTTCCTTACCAGGGATGCCTTCTAAACTCCTAACGGTTTTCATGTGTTTAAAGGCTAAAAATGCGTTACATGGCAAACAGCGTCAACAAAAGCAAAGACAAAGGTATGGATGGGGAAAGAAGAAAAAGGCCTAATGATGACAAGGAGAAGAAATATGTACAGGACAAGATGCAAGGTGTTCATTTTTTCTTGTTTAATAGAGATATGGCTTGGGGGATTGTGTTTGTTTTTCTTAAGTCAGCTAGAAATTTTGCTTTTACTCCCAAAAAGAAAGTTGACCAAATAGGGTAAAAGTACTGTTTCTAAGACTTAATATCCTACATCTCTCCTTTCCTTTCTCTTTCTAGTCTCTCTTCTTCCCTTCTCTTTTTCCATTTCCACATTTTCTCATCTTATTTAACCCCAAAGCCTCACTGATTCCCGACCAGAATCACAGCAATAGTGGTTTTCATGAAAAGAAATATTCCCCTTTTGTTAGTTTTTAATAAAACTATTAGTCTCACTATGTAGATCAGACTCGAGATAATTCTCCTGTCTTCAGCCTCCCAAGCAGTGGGATTACAGGGGCACACCATCACACCCAGGCTCAGTCCCCTCTCAGCACACCCTGGGGTCAAGGCCAGCATGGCACACCAGGCCACTGCGCTGTGCCTACGCAGTCCACTGAGCTATCTGGCTGGCCCTAAAAATCAACTCCTTAATTGACTAAGGCATGATTGATTATTGGTCCCTGGGCAGAACTCAGAACCCTCTTTCTGTTCCTCTTGTCTCTGTGTTGATTTGTCCCTTCTGTTGCTCTCTCCAGTGGACACTACAACATCAGTGCCTCATATTAGGAGACTCACGAAGGCTTGGTCTTGAAACATTCAAAACTGAAGACCTAGGGGCTGGAGAGATAGTCCAGAGGTCTAAGTACCTGCCTGGCAAGCACAAGGACCTGAGTTCGAGCCCCAGTACCATATGCCATGCCCAGGCATGCTGTGCTGGCCCCCAAACCAGATGTAGTGGCACATGCCTATAATTCCAGCACTGGGGAAGCTGAGACAGGAGGATTACTATGAGTTGAGCCACCCAGTGAAATCCTATACCAAACAAATGGATTTTTTTAAAAAAAAAAAACAACTAAAGATCTATAACTGAATTCTTTTGGACTAGCTTGGCTTGCATTCTCATCACTGAGTGAAATAAGATGATTGTACAGAACTAAGACATATGACCACCTTAAATTTGAAAATGGTACTAACCATATAGCTTGAGGGTTAGGGAGAGGTTTTCCTTCGGAAAAATGGGAGAATTATTTTAGGACGAGGGAGTGAATTAGAGGCTGGCACACAGGGATCATTTCCACTAGGTTTCTGAAAATTCAAGGCTTATATCTCTTCACTTTACATGGCATGCAGTAACACAGCACCATATACTGAAATTTATTTATTTATAACAGAAATTTACTTCTCACAGTTCTAGAGTTTGAACTGTCTGAGATCAAGTGCCAGCATGGTGAGATTCCTGTGAAAACCTTCATCTGGGGTTGAAGATCTTCTTTAGAAAATAGTTCTCACATGATGAAGATTAGAGAGTAGAACCTAGCTCTTTGGGGACCTCTTGCTATAAAAGCACTAATCTTATCCATGAAGTTATCACTATCATCATCTAACTACCTGGCCAAGGTCCATCTCCAGTACCATCACCTTGATGATTGGGTTTGAACATATGTATTTCGTGGGGTCGTAAACATGAAATGATAAGAGCTTGAAATGTTAGTAAAAGCAGAACTCAAGACACAAGCAGATACCACAGCCTGCATCTTCACTGGGGGAAATGGAAGAAGAGGGCAATGTTCTGCATCAAGAACAACTGTTTCAGCAATCCGTTTCCCTGACAGTTTGCCTCCCTGCACCTTTCTTCACACCAAAAGCTTCCTTGTGGTCCCATGAGCAAAGCAGTGTTGATGAAGATGAAATGACAAAGTACAGTCATGAAGCCTGACCTGAGAAGCTTCAGGATCTCAAGTGCAAAATATACCCTCTTGCCAACAACTCAAAATCTCTTCCTAAGAACAGCATTGACTAAAAGATCAGACCCTTACCATCTAAATTAAATGTGCCTGTGAATAACTCCCCTCAGGTATAACTTCCTAACTATGGTTCCATGTATTTCTCACCTACACGTCTGTGGAATTAAGGGATAAGTTAGCCTTACATGCCCAACACACAGGGATGGGGCTGGTATAATATAACTTCTGTAATCATTCCTGTTCACAAATAGAAAATATGAGCCGGGCGTGGTGGCTCACGCCTGTAATCCCAGCACTCGGGAGGCTGAGGCAGGAGGATCGGTGCGAGTTCGAGACCAGCCTGGGCTACAAAAGTGAGCTCAAGGCCAGCCTCAACTGCATAGCGAGACCCTGTCTCAAAAAGACAAAAAAAAAAAAAAAAACAAATAGAAAATATGGGGAGTACAAGGGAATGACTATATCAATTATAAAATCCAACCAAGCAGATGTTGAACTTCTCTGAAGAATTTTCTATGCATTTGAGTTCTACCTTTGGGGTTATTTGTTTTGTTCTTCACTTTTCATGGAAAGTGGTATATTCTATCACAGTTGAGTAATTTTCTCTGTCTGATTCCTTCCAGAAAATTTAGGGGGGTTTCACAGTCTCTTTTCCTCTTGCACTAAATCTGTCCCTTTCAGTGTAAGCTTTCTTAGTGTTTATGCTGATTGAGTCCTCCCAAAAAATTTTGTTTGCCTCTTGCACATTTCACTAGATGTCGTCAAAATTAAGGATGCTGCTTTTCAAAAGACACAGATAAGAGGACAAAATTACAAGGTAGCAATAAGAAGAAAATATTTATAAATTACATATCTAATCAAGAATTTGTAATCCCGAGTATATAAAGTAATTCAAACCTCTATAATAAGAAAAATAAAACAACCATTTTTAAATAAGAAGAAAATATTTATAAATTACCTATCTAATCAAGAATTTGTAATCCTGAGTATATAAAGAAATTCAAACCTCTATAATAAGAAAAATAAAACAACCATTTTTAAATTGTCTACCGATTCAAATAGATATTTCAACAAAGATATACAGATGACATATAAGCACATAAAAAGCAAAGTATTACCAATTATTAAGGAAATACAAATTAAATAATAATGAAATACTGCTACTCACATATTAGAATCTCTAAAATTAGAATATTGAGTACAGCTAGTGTTGGTAAGGGTGAGGAGCAAATAAAATTCCTATACAATGATGATGAAAATGTAAAATGGTTCAACTAGTCAAAAAGCTAAACATACACATAACATCAGTTTGAGTCATTACACACCTATATATTTATCCAAGAGGAAGTAAATGCATTTCTCCACACGAAGACTTGTGTATAACGGTTCATAGCAACTTTATTATGATAACCAAAAACTGCAAACAACCCAAATATCCATTAAAAGCTGAATGGAAAAGCTATTTTTCATGCAGCTACACAGTCAGATACTATTTAAAAACTTGACACACATACTTTAGAAGTGAATCTCAAAATTAATAGGCTAAACAAAAGAAGAAAACAAAATAGGTACATATTATACATGATTTTACTTACATTAATACCAACAAGAGGAACCAGAAGATCAAGGAGAAGGGACACAGTCTGACTTCTTGAGATTTTGCATGTTAACTGTGTCGTGTCCTAGGAACCAAGCTTCTAGGTTTTATTCAGAGAAAGTTATGGCTTTCACTGGCTGGGGAAGGAGTGTGGCCAGATGCTGCCAGGACAGGAACCAAAAAATAATTTCCAAGGCCCTAAATATGGAGTTCTCTCACTGAGTTCTCATGGATTTTCTCACTGGTTCTTATTCAAGGAATAAAAGGACACAGACTCCATGAAGATCTTTTTACCATGGCTTTCCTCATGGCCGCCTAGGGCACACTTTTATTTTTCATGATTTCCTCTCCTTTGTTCTAGCCAAGTTCTCTCTGCCAAGCCAGTTTCTCCCTTACCCTTCACTCAAATAAACTTTGCACCATTTTTGTCTGTTTCACTCAGTTCTTCATGTGAGGCAGAAAGAACCTAACATGACATTCACTTGGTGAGATATTTCTAAAAGAAGATGACCCAATAACATAAGGGAGATACTCTGCTCCTTCACCCAGCCTAAAGCCTTGCTGAAGTTACTGCAAACCCTCTCTTGTCTCTGAGTCCAGGCCTACCTCCACCTGTATCACTGTCAAGAAAACACTCATATGCTAGAGGCACCAAAGATGGGCTGGTGAGACAAGGGTGCTTTAGTCTCTTCCAGCTCCTTGAAATCAGGCATGATGGGAAATTTTTCACGGTGTAAACTGGTGAATGTTACAGATGAGGACTTTTTCTTTTTTTCCTGGAGAACTGGTTCTTAAACACTTACCAGAACATAACCATTTTAGAGTGATGAGGTATAAACTTACCATCCTGAAACAGTGTTCTCATCAGTGTGCAAACATTTCATGCTGCTATGAAAGCTAGGAACATGTCAGATGGATTCATATGCTGCCTCTGGGAGCCCAAACCTTCCAATTGCCTTGCTTTAAGCATTACAGCTGTCATCTTGGAATTTTTCATTTGCCAATAGAACCTTTAATCTACCTATAAAATATGATTCACGTAATGAATCCAGGTATTACACTCAGTGTTAAAATCCAAAAGCAATTAGTCTTTTTGTTTATTTCACGTGGGAGTTAGACTAAAAGCTAAATGAACATGCAAAAAAAAAGAGTCAGGCATTGGTCCAAATGTCTGAGTGATGTACTAATTAAATTGTATAACAACACTCCTATCTTTATACATACACTTTATTACAGGTTGGGGAATCAGTCTAGGCCTTCCAACTCAGTCTCAGAGACAGAGAGCATTTCCTTAAAAGTACAGTAACAGTGCAAGGTAAACCTTTTTAGGAAGACGTAGCTACATGGTTAGAAACAAATAAGACCTTGGATGAGCCTGAAAGGAATCTGTTAGTTTGTTTTCCTTTCTCTGCTATAATATGATCTTAATCAGGGACAATCACTAAAATATCTGCTAATGCATGTATTCACTAAATAAATATAATGAAACTTGTAGTAGATGCTGGAGATAACATGAAAGTAATAAGATCTAGTCCAGGTCCTCTAAAAGTGCTCAGATACCCCCAACTTGTCAGGGAAGTGAATGTTTGTACGATAACCTCCAATAAAATCCAGTATTCACAGATCTCCTGTGGGTCCAGGGAGGGATCAACATGGGGGTTGTCGTGAGGCTCTTGGGGCAGATTTCTTTCCACCTAGTTCATCTTATTTTATAAACTTCTGAGCAATTAGTAAAACTAACTTCTATTGCTTGCCACGAGGAAAACCTAGAATGAGTAATGACAATACTATAATAAATATGGACCAAGGTTTTCCTGGTCCTAGACACTACTCCAGGAGTTGTGCCTGTCCTAACTCATTTAGTCCCCAGAACAGCAGCAGAGTGAGTACAGATGGGAAGAGTGAAGCTTCCCAATAGTGGATGTGGGATTTGAATCCAGTGATCTGGTGCTTCCTGGCACACATCATAGCTTGGGGGTTACCTGGCTAAGGAGAAGACTGTCACCCCAGGCCTCACTTTACTGAGCAAAGCATCATCTCTGAATGTTTAGTTTCTTTTAAAGAGAATGCCTGATACTTCACAAAGGAGAACGGTATATGGATGAATTAGCACATAGGCCTTGAGATAAATCTTAAGTCCTCCTCCTGGCCACCTCACTGACTGGGCTGTGACTTCTAGGCACGCTGCCTCTGCTACCACCACTGCCCTCTCAGATCATGAATTGCAAGCTTCTGAATTACTTGCAAAATTGCCTTCATCCTCAGGGCCTACCAGTCTCCAAATTCATGCAGGTTGTTTCTTCTCTTAATGGAATCCTTTCTTCAAGATCATCAGCATGCTTGTTCTTTGCCTCCTCAGACTTGGATGTCCCTTGCCTCCAGGAAGGCTTTCCTGACTCCTCAACACTCTTCCTCTCCCTGCTTCAGTCCTTTTCCTCATAACCAAGGTTTAAAATTTAATTCACATTTAATACAACTCCTGTTAGTCTTACCCACTGAACAGGCAGTTACTAATCAGAGGGAATTCCAAATCAGCTGAGAATCAACTACCACCAAACACTCTGATCTGGGAATCAATACCACCAAGCAATTCTTAATGGTGACCCAAAACCTAGGAAATTTATAAAGTAGGTAAAGAATTCTGATGGATAGCCTTGATTAATATCTACCTGACTGCAAAGCACCCTGGATTATATACTCTCAAGGCTGGGATTATGCAATTGCCCACAGGTATAACTTCAAAGTGAAACAAATTTGTTGTCAGGAATAAGAATCCATTTAGCATGCATTAATTGATTATATTCAGAATGGAAGTTAGCTGAATTCACATAGCCTGTTTTATATTTGTAAAATGGTATTCCAACATTCTTCTAGGATGATTATTGTTATCTACCTACAGGAAAGAAAAGAAAGAAAGAAGGAAAGAAAGAAAGAAAGAAAGAAAGAAAGAAAGAAAGAAAGAAAGAAAGAAAGAAAGAAAGAGAGAAAGAAAGATATTTATTCTAATATTAAAGATTAACACTTTGTCTTGACAAAAATGTCCTGAAATGAGATTCATAGATAAAATATGCTTAAGAAATAAAAGGTAACCCTTTGTAAGATAATCTGTACGGGAATTTCACATTCCATATGATACATTTTAAGAATAATAATAAAGTTGTTTAAGTTATGTCCTTCAGTCAACTTCACACAATTTCGACCTGGTACCTACTGGAAATGTTTTATTTAAGTGCTGGAGACCACCCAGTCCTCGCTGTCCTTTCCAAGTGTCCTGCTACTTGATCCAGGGATCACTCACAGATAGACCCTCTCTGTTCAGGGCTTTTACTCACTTTCAGCAAAGCTTCTATAAATTCACCTAACATTATAATTTTGGGAACTAACCCACCACTTTGGGGATTCATAGAACCTCAATTATTTCCTCAGAGGAGAAAGTTCCAGGACATTTCCAAGTTCTTCATCATCACAAAATGGGTCCAAACTAAGAAGTAAGTTTCCCTCTTCCAGGAGAGCCCTGGCCAGCCTGTCTCAGTTGCTTCTGCACACTTCCCATCAGGCTGCTCTGAGGGGATCCAGATCATCTGGACAGCCTGGCCCAGTGATTTCTGATATGCATGAGGCTGTCCCACACTTTCCTATGGGAAGTTTTAAGTTTTAAAACACAGGAAATTTTAAGACAAAATTAAAGCAGCCAAATACCTGTTCTTGTCCCCCCCCCCACCCCCCTCAGGAAACTGTCCTAGGCACCTGACAGGACAGGAAAAGGGCAAGGATCCCAAAAGAAAAAGAAAATCATGCACTCCCTGGACTGCCACATGGACTTAGGTACTCAGGAAGCTTGAGGAAAGATGTGGCCAAGTAGATATAGTATTGTCTGTATCTTAGTTACTTTTTACTTGTTTCTGGGACAAATACCCAACACTCAAAATGAAGGAAGGAAAGGTTTATTAGCTCACAGTTACAGGAGGTTTCAGCCATATTCGACTGGCCCAAGGCTGAATGGAACAGGGCAGAGAGCATCCAGTACACGGAGGCAGAACAGCAACAATTGTGACAGAGGCAATCGACCAACCAGGGGAGCAGAG